>JAQJVL010004872.1:0-40547 GCA_035578905.1 Stictocephala bisonia
CTATTAAAAGGGTTTAGTTTTATGTCCTGGCACACCTGGATATAACGGGTTGAGATACAATGTGAGACCTTGACCATGCCTATTATAACATTTTATTTTTATTTTTCAAGTTGTTAAACATTTTACCCCTTTTTTCTAAATGGGGGCAGAGGGCGCAAATAAAAATGTTTAAATGCAAACCCCTCATTTTAAAGGGAATAAAAAAGAAATCCAACGATGCAAAGTCTCTACGTTTAGTTTAATAGAGTAAAGAACGAATTTACAATAATAAAATCATTTACTTTCGTGTCTTGTTTTCGTTACATGAATCAACAAGCTTTTGAATTTCCCCTGTTCTTATCTTACCAGTTTCAACAATCTAATTTTCACTTTCTCTTTTGTCCTTCTCACTTGCGTTTTATCAGTTAATAGCTTAGGTTGCTAACAACTTTAGTGTAAGTTTACTTTTATGAGTTTATAATTTTATCAAGTTTTAGTTCAAGTTTACTATTTTTACATACTGTTATCACACTGTCAAACAGCCCAAGGTGATCAGTTTGAACACCTGCTACATAAAAACAGGTAAGTGTTTTAAGAATTTGGGTTAATGTTGACTCGTGTACAATGAAAAACAGGACAAGAAAGTAAATTATTTTATTATAGTAAATTCGTCTTTTACTCTGTTAAACTAATTGTAAAGACCACTACTTTGCATCATTGGATTTCTTTTTTTATCCCCTTTAAAATGAGGGCTCACATGATAGGAGTTTGCATTTAAAAAGTTTTAGTTACCCCCTTTGCCCCCCTTTAAAAAAGGGGGGAAATGTTTAACAACTCGAAAAATTAAAAAAAATATGTTATAATAGGTATGTTCAAGGTCTCACATTGATATCTCAGTCCGTTTGAATAATATCCACTTGAGCCCGGACATAAAACTCACCCTGTATAATAATTGAAGCAGTTTTTAGTCAATGCAGCTCTTCCCTTACTTCTAGACCAATTTAAACGATTGGTGTCAAAAAAAATTGCCTCTGTTTATAGTTCTGCAATAAGGTTTTTGCAGAACAATTCTTCAATATTTTCACCCTGAATTGTATGGGAAGCCCTCAGAGTACGTTTTTCAGCCATATGAATAACTTGGAGAGAAATTTAAATTAATGGAAAGGTAACAGATATTTTAAAGTAAATAATGATTTCCAAACAGTTTTAACAGCTGTTGGAATGTAAACAATGGTGTTTGTAATATTGAGGAGGTTAGACCTTTCATAATGTTAAACCAGGGAAGGGTGTAAGCATGGTCTCATGCACATTCTATTGTAGGGCTCCACTTTACTGGGCTTGAAGGTTTTAATGGTAATCTAATACAGTTATTTTATTTATTTAATTAATCTTCATCTGTTGAACAAAAATAAATTAAATCAACACGCTTAAAATAGGATAAGTAATATCATTGGTTGTTTAAACTACTAAATAGGTATGACAACCAACCAAGTACAAGTATACAAGTACTGTGAATGAGATACTGTGAATAAATTTAATATTGTGATTTTATGTTGAACATTTAATCTACTATCATTTGTAAGTAACTTGCTGAGGCCGAGGTGTAACGAGCGCAGCGAGTGACAGTGTTGGCACGGGAAGCGTGCAGGGGACATAAAAAAATTAGTCTAAACAAGAATTTCAATGTTCTGATATCTCCTTACCTCCTGAACCAATCAAGGAAAATTGTTATAAGGATTATTTCTTCACACAGACACTAAAGATCTGTCAAGCATTTCTGATTTTCATTTAAAAATATTAAGTCTATCAGTATTAAGAAAAACTGATTAAATCAAACAAAAAACACTAAATTGTACTTAACAGAGGTTTTTAAAGTTTAAAGCAACATGTAAAGCTGAAAAGTTTTTTAATATAAACAGTAATTTTATCTAGTTCAAGGTATTGTAAGAACTAAAGAATAACATTTAGTATGTAATTGTGTAAATGTATTTCTTTTCCATTTTCAAATTGCATGTTAAATGATAACTGGAACATCCTAATTTATATCCATTTTATCGACTCTCGAACATAATGGACCCATAAATAACGTTTACGCAGGGAAAGGGTACGTAAATGGGACTTATTACAATTTATTGCTACTTTGAAATGGCTACTTCCGAATTAACCTTCTAAGAAAATTACATTTTCAAGTTTGAGGTTTTTTTATTCATTTATTTTGTTAGCTATTGAGTTAGCAATATTGAGTTTTTTCATTTTATTCTTATAATCCTATTTGTACGTCAAAAATTGTATTCCAAACTCTCGTCTTTTTTAGAAAAATGTTAACATTGTGTATTGAGAATGTTATGTATATAAAGTGTGTATACATATTTGAATGTTGTCCTTTAAAACAATTATAACTAAACTTTATTTATATATTGTAATAATGTTTTTGGTCTAGAAATTTTATTCCTTTTCTCTTTAAAAAATCACCAGTTTCTTTCCAAAATAAACTCGTTAAATGTTAACCAAATTTCTAATAAATACCAAAACTATATAATTGTTAATAAACTTAACATTTTTTTATATTTATTTAAGCAATATACAGTACTGTTCTGAGAGTTGCAGATTGATCTTAGAGCCAAAACATAATGTTTCAATATACTTCATTTACTTAGTGCTTGCTTCTTCAGTAATTATTTTATGTGTTTCTCTTAAATTGTGAATTTCAGTCAGTGGAATAAAGTAAAACAACATGTTTTTATGTCTATATAGTCTATATGAAATACTCGTAGAATCAAAAAGCTTCCAAAAAATCAGCATATGATGACTACAAAAGCAATTAATGGTAACTTATGACTAATTAGTCTAATTGACAACTTTAATATAAAACAGTACTATCATTTTATAGACTATTCAATGCAGTTTGCAGATTGCATGGTTGAAATTGATATTGCTCGTTTTTAAGAAAAGTTTGCCTACTAGATCAATAAAAATGTTTATTGCCTCCGTTTTTCTTTTGCTATAAAAAAAGTCATAAATGAAGCTGATACTAAATCCTATTTTCATATGACGAACAGTTTAATAAATGTCGAATAATTATGAAATGGCATTACAAAACAATATTTATTTTATGAAAGGAAAAATATTATAATGAAAAACAATGGACTTTTTATTAAACTTGTTCTAATTAAAAAGAAAGTGGTTGCGTATACAAGTAGATAAAATAAAACCAGTCCCATCATGAACAATGACATCGCCATCTTCATGAGGCCAACTAAACCTATAGTTGCCATACGTTTTCACAGTAAAATACGGACACCGAATACACTTCGGGGTCTGCTGGAAGGAGGAGGGGTTATTTTGAAAAGTGTCTTTTACAAATTTTAATATATTACAGAAAGCGTTCAACTGTTTAAATCATTCAATAATCTTTTATAGACTTTATGACCTCGGAGTACGAGGAGTGCCTCTAGATTGGATTAAATCGTTTTTAATATCAAGAAAGCAAAGTTGAAATAACAACAAACAAAAACAAATAAAAAATGAAAGTTCAAATAATATAGAGTTAAATTTTGAAAAAACCCCAAGGCACTGTCTTTTGTCTTATATACAAACAGTAGCCTATAACTGCGTCCCTAAAAAACTGAAATATAACAATGTATGCGGATGATATGGCGGTTCTTTTCAAAAACAACATCGTAGCTGAATTAGAAATAGATAGTTATCTACATCTTACTAACCTATTCCAATATTTAAATAATAATAATTTACATGTAAATCCAAAAAAACCCAGTTGTATATATTTTACAAACCACAGGAACGTTGCTGATAATCCATTAATCATGATGATTGATTTTGAGCTTCCATTTCAATCTGAAACGAAATAGCTTGGCCTAACGTTCGATCAAAATTTCTGCTGGACTGCATTGACATTGACAGCATTTGTTCAAAATTATCATCGCAATTATTTGTATTGAGTAAATTTTCTAAATTAAATAACATCTTTATTGTGAGACTTATCTACAGATCACTTATAGAATCTAGATTGAGATACGGTATAATACTATGGGGTTCTGCATCCTGTACTGCTTTATTGAGAGTTTTTCGTTTACAGAAGAGAACAATCCGTATAATGGCTGGTGTGAATAGAAGAACTTCAAATCAATGTGAATAAAGAAATGTTCAAATCATTTCAAATTTTAACTTTATCATCTCTGTATATATATGAAATCTTAATATTCTACAGATTTAAATTGGCAAATTTTCAAACCGGCTCAAACACGCATAAATATAATAGGCCTACAAGATACTGTGATCAACACAGGCAAACTTTCAATTGATTAGAACTAACAGCTTCTCTTCCCCAAAATATGGGGCAAAAATTATTTAATAAACTGCCAATTAATATAAAATCACAACAAAGCTTTAAGATATTTAAAGCCTCCCTGCAACACTTTTTATTGGATGGAGATTTTTACTCTGTAGAGGAATTCTTAATAGGTGAATAATAAGGATTAAGAATAAAGACGACATTTATTATTTTAGCCATGAATTAATTTTATTAATAAATTAAATTTTAAATTTATATTTACAGTAACTTTAGTTATATATATATATATATATATATATATATATTTACCTTTGTAATACAATCGTAAAAATAGTTTACTACAAGTAAATATTTAGAAAAAAAATGTGATTCGGGTTGTTAAATGGGAAAAATAATTAACGACTTAGTGATATATAATATTAATATTACAACTATATTTTAATTTAACTCAGCAGAATGCAATAAATTGTCATAATTGTTCAGGCATATCTTGTGCTAGTTGTACTTGTATACTGGCTGAAGTCTGAAACCAGTCATATTTTTCTGTAGATATTAATTTTTAAAGTAATACATGACATTTCATTGTTAACTTTAATGCTCAGAACAGCTTTGCCCTTCTCCAGTTACAGTATAATTCGATCGGAGTAGTATAATATGGGGTGTCTGAGACAAAGTGACGTCACGCCAGACCGCTACCAGGACAGGGTCAAAGGTCACCGCTAATCTGTTATCAGCCACGTGTTGACCTTGAGGTCAAGTTTACTATTGTTTACAACTGTTATCAGCCACGTGGTGACCTTGAAGGTCTATTTTACTACGAGCACGTGGACCCACCGCGACGTTGTCCTAGGTCAGTGTTGTTTTGGTGTGACGTCACGCCGTTTTCGCGCTCTTTCGTCTGCTAGTAGTATCAGCTGATGTGGTGCCATATGGTGAAAGATGCACAAAAAAAATAATGTTTTTCTTAAAATGTACTAACTGTGTTTTTTCCACAACAGTGTTACCAACTCGCACGATTAATTGTAGAAAAAATATATGTCAGTGCTGCCAACTCACACGATTTATTACATTATACTATAATAAATACATATACGATTATTAAAAATTATTTCTATATTAAATACAAACGTGTCGGGTGTTACAGTAATATTATTTTAATTCGTTATCCTTTTATATCCTTTTCGGTTGCGAATAAATACGTTAAAACGATCGTCAAGTATTAGGAGAACAGAACTTGGTAAGATTTCTGAACTCGGCCGTTGATATCATGAGCGCGCTATCATATCGCATGACCCTAGTGTCAGCCGGCGCGCGCTTTATCAGCCCGCTTTTCTTGGCAACAATTACGGTTTCTCTTCACTTCTGCTAGCCTAATACTCTATTTATTTTAAAACCTCTAAAATCGTTCACCTGAGCTAAACAAGGTATAATATGTTTAAATAAAATTAATTGAAGGATTGTTCTTAACCAGTCAACGTCTTTTTTCTCCTGATTTAATCCAATAAAGAGTATTTGAATTATAGTTTTCATACATATAGTAAATGATATTCATATAATAATTAATATTTATATTTTCGAAAACTCTATGAAAAAAGACGTGCTTTAATTAAAGTGTATTTTTTTTTTCTTGTTACACAGTATACAGTATTAATTTGAATTATAATAGTAATATTTTGTATTTTATATAGTATTAATTTGTTCTAACCGTTTAACAAATGAACCAGAGGGTTTCTTGTTGTTGTATAGCTTTTTTTCATAACAGCTGATTATTTTTACAACAGCTGATGTGTCTTCTGCTACCAGAGAACTCTTTGTATATGAGAAAATTTTCTAAGTCTAATTTTGCTGATGCAATATTTCATCATCTGTACTTTGAGTTTGGATCTTGACCACCACGCGGCCTAACGCGTGTGCACGCGGTCGGACACATGTTCAATTGACGTCATTTACTGAGTATAAATACACCGAGATTTCAAGCACGCAGCATCTGCAGTTGTTTCAAGCTCTAGAGACCAACGGCCCCAACGTCTTTTCCGGAACCTCTAGACTTGAACAACCTGATCATCGGCTGTAGCAGATAGTGAATCTGGTGAGTAGATTTCCTAATTTATTAGCATTATTAGTTATGAACAGTAACTATTTTATACATTCTCTAACATCATTTTCAATTAATATTTTTAGCAAAATAATTATTATACTCTTTTATGAGAACTAATATTTTAGAATTTATTTACAGATATTTCTTTAACTAAATTATTTAACAACACAATTTAATAATGTGTTAGTTTTTTCATAAAAATGTTTGGAGAATACAAATTAGTTCATTTATGTAAAATATTATATTTCTAATTTTAAACAATATTTTAACATTAATTGCATGACATTATTTACAGTTGTGTTTTATTTTCAATCATACAATTAATTTAACTAAATCGTTCTAGTAAATTATTAAAGTTGTTAGTTTTATAAAAATGTTATGATAAAATAATAAATTTTTATTCTCATCCATTTTTTTACAAGTTTATAATCTAAAAAATAATGTTATGATATGATTTAGTTATGAAAATTATTTCTTACTTCATCAATCCGATTACACTTTTATGTATAATTTAAATAAAATACGTATAACTTAAACTACTAAATTTTATTTTTTATGATTTAATTAAAATATTTAATAACAAATTTTATTAAGTTTTATTAATTTCTGGAAAATAATAATATAATTTTAAATTATTTGAATTTATAACCAATTTGAGAATCTTTTTTAAACCAATCAAAATATATATAGATATTTTTTGTTTTCTTTACAGATTCTATTACTCAACTACACTACATTCCTGTCTTCTGATTCTACAACTATATATACTTCATTCCTGTCTTCTGATTCTACAACTATATACTTCATTCCTGTCTTCAGTTTCTTCAACTATACACTACATTCCAGTCTTCAGATTCTTCAACTATCTCCACTTCGTTCCTGTCTTCAAGACACAACTACTACTAATTTAGAAAAGTGAGTTTCATTCATATGATATATATTAATACATTTCTTGTTAATATTTTCAATGTTTTGTTTTTTTATTCTCACAGGTCTTCCAATTCAAATAAATTCTTTTCTCACATAAGTAATTTAATGTTTCGGTGTTAACGAAGCTCTTCAAGTTAAGGTTTAAAGAGTTTACAACAAAAATCTATTTAAATCTGTCCATGCTCTCTTTTTAGCTTATAACTAAGCCATTTATCGACTGACATTGATCATATTTTATATTTAGATGGTACACGGCTAAAACTTCTTAATACAGTTATATTACAGTTTTTAATGTGGAAAGAATAAGCATATTCTTCTTTGTTTAAAGCTACTATCAAAAAAACAAATAAGATCAATCCTTTATAATAGTGATTTTCTTCACATTGAATATGAAAGAATATTGATACATTTGTTTTTTTGTTTTTTTAGTTTGCAATGGCTTCCTCTAACCCGGGTACTTCAAGCAACTCCAACCAGGTTGTTAATTTGGAAGATGATGTGAGGTCTGAGGCTGGTTTTGAAGAAAGTGGTATGTCATCATTTAGACTTATTCATCTGTTAGAAAATTTATTTGTACTAGGCATGACTAGCCTAGATAAATGGGAAATAGGTCTAAATTTTATGAAATCGCATCCTGATGTTACATCACACCCTGTATTACTTCAGATTTGGTTTACTCTAAATCAACTATTTCTAACATTTTCAAACCATGTTTATGCCCACGCAGATCCTAGCTGTGATAAGTTACCTTATTTCACGTCCGAAGAAAAGAGCTTTGATGAAATAACAACCATTCTAAAACCTATGCTAAATAAAAAACCTTTAAAAGAAAAGTCTTACCCTTATGATATTGTTCAGAAGGTTTTAAACGTATTTAGATCAGCCTCACTACTACCCGGTACAGATTCTGGCAAAGAATCTGGAAAAAAGAGGAAAAATAATAAAAACGAATCATCTAAGAAACAGAAAAAAAGTCGGAAACACTCTATAACATCTTGCTCTTCAGATTCTTCATCAAGTTCCTCATCTTCTGAGTCCGAAGACTCTGATGATTCACAAGACAATTTCAGTAAATTATTTTCACAAACTAAAAATAAACAAACAAAACATGTTATTATAAAGCAAACACTACAATATAATGACGGGAAAAAAAGGCGAAGAATCACAACCCCAGGTGAAACAGGGAATCAATTGATTAAAATAGAGATCACTGATACCAAGGATTTAAAAAAATGTTCCAGTGAGAAAACTTACTGGCAACAAGTTTCAAAAAAAGGTGTGTTTCTCCTCAACACTAAAACAAGTGAAGAGGATAAAGCAATATTCAAAGACATAGATAATATTTTAGTTAAAATTGGTCAACAAATGTGTAAAGTAAAAAATGTGAAAACATGAAGAATTGTCTATAGATTGGTATTCAAAAAAGAAACAATAATTGTATAACTTATAAGTAAAATATAAGTAGTAAATAATGACCATAATAGCGTTTTTTTATTTTCAGTTCATAACGATAAGCTTGGTTTTTTGAAATTAACTGAGTACGCATTTCCACCTCATCGTGTCACACCGTTTGCAGCAGGATACGATTTACGCAGTGCATATGATGTAATTGTTCCGAAGCATGGTAAATCTTTGATAAAAACTGATATTGCTTTAGTTTTATCACCTTATTGCTATGGTAGAATAGCTCCAAGGTCTGGATTAGCTTTATATCACTTTATCGATGTAGGTGCAGGTGTTGTAGACCGTGATTATACGGGAAATATTTGTGTATTACTTTTTAATCATTCTGAAAACGATTTTCTTGTAAAGAGAGGAGATCGGATTGCACAGCTAATTTGTGAAATGTGTTTATACCCCGATTTGTATGAAGTTAAAAATATTCAAATGACTGCTAGGGCTAGTGGAGGATTTGGATCTAGTGGTTTGAATTAAAATAAAGTCTAATGCATTACATTTCTCTTTTCAGATTAATACTTCTTGGAAATTAATCGGCAATTTTAAGTTTAATAAAATGGAAAGACATTCGGAGCCGATGGATATCGACAGAAGTGATACATTACCCAACATGAACTTGAGGCGAAAAGTAAATAGATTAAACCTGATGCCATGTGGTGATTTTATAGAGTTAGAAAATGCTTTTAGAGGTGTCTTAAAAACATTTTTTCTAAGGAACACATCTCAAATGAAAGATATTTGTATTTTGCTAACAAATAATGCTGATAAAATGAAAACTATAATCCAAAATACACTATCAGACTATTGTGCGCTTAAGTTTAATATTGTGGTGGAATGTACGTATGTTAGACCTCATACAGATGAAGTACAAGCAAGAGCGTTTAAAACCAAAAATGTCACAGTATTTGAAGCTACAGACATTAATCATAAATTATATACCATGTTTAGAAAAATATGTGTTGAGGAAAATGAGTATCAGTCTAAAGGTAGTGGATGGACTTTGTTCTCTGTAGACGGTATATTATTGCGAGTGAGTAGATACAGACCTTTAGGTGGAACATCTTACTTACCTCTTCCAAAAACTATTTCATATAAAAGAGCTATCATTAATCCAAGGAATTTTGCAGACAATAGATGTTTTCAATGGGCAATTCTAGCTCGTTATGTACCGGCTCCCCACAGAGAGCGCATAAACGAGAGGTACAGGAATCTTTGTAACAAATTTAATTTTGATAAAATTCAATTTCCAACTCCACTCAAGCAAATCAAACTATTTGAAAAACAAAATCCTGGCTTAAGTGTGAATGTATACGGGTTGGATGCAAAAAACCAGGTTAAGACTATGTAATAAAGAGAAGATTAATCATTTTGATTTATTGTTACTGTCCGGTAATAATGGAATAAATCACTATTGTTATATATCAAACTTTTCTCGTTTAGTTACTCATCAAGTTACTAAACATAAAGAATCCTCGGTGTTCTGTAAACGTTGCTTTGTTAAATATACTGGTAAAAATAAGGATATAAAACTTGAAGCTCACAAGAAAGATTGTGATTTGAAAAAACCAGTAAGAGTTATTATGCCATCAAATGAGAGTGAACCAACATTTTTGAAATTCTCAAATTTTCACTATAAATACAAACTTCCTATAGTAGCGTATGCAGATTTTGAGTGTATATTGAAACATGTTGATCAGAGACAGTCCAGATATACTTTCATTAATGATTTACATGAACCTATGTCATTTTGTGTTTACTTAGTATGTGATGAGTCTTTGCCATTAGAATTAAAATCATTAATTCCTCAAGAACCATACATTTATCGAGGTATAAACGCAGCTGAACATTTTATGGAGTATATGATAAGTTTAACTAATAGTATAGGAGAATTTTTAAATGTAAATCTTCCCATGTCTCCTTTAACAGATGAAGAAAAAATCAGATTTGAAAATGAAACAAACTGTGAATCGTGTAATTCTGAATTCTCTATGCTAAATGGTAAGGTTAGAGACCATTGTCATATAACTGGTAAATTTAGATCCATTCTTTGCAATGATTGTAATTTAAAAAGGCAAAATCAAAGATTTTTACCTGTTTTCATACATGGAAGTTCAAATTATGATACTCATTTTATTGTGAGACAGTTACATGTAGACAAAGAAAAGATTGAAGTTATACCTAATACTAGTGAAAAGTATATTTCTTTCACTAAACATACATCAAGCAAACTTAAACTTAGATTTTTAGACAGTTACAGGTATTTAAGTGAGAGTCTAGCTCGTTTAGTTTCCAATTTGCCTAAAAATAAGTTTTTACATACAGAGAGATTTTTCAGACAAGATGATATGTCATATGTAACAAGAAAAGGTGTATACCCCTACGAATACACTGATTCATGGGCAAAATTAGACGAAACGAGTCTTCCAAGCAAAGAAAAATTTTATAGTCAAATCAATGAAACTCACATTAGTGACGAAGAGTATATATTTGCAAATCAAGTATGGGATAGGTTTAATTGTAAAACATTAGGTGATTATAGTGATTTATATTTAAAGACAGATGTACTTCTTCTTAGCGATGTTTTTGAAAACTTTCGAACTATTTGCTTGCAAAATTATGAAGTTGATCCTGCTTATTATTTCACAGTTCCTAGTTTGACTTTTGATGCTATGTTAAAATTTACAAATGTATAGCTTGAGCTCTTATGTGATTACGACCAATATTTGTTTATTGAAAAAGGTATTCGTGGGGGCATAACTTCATGTATTAAAAGATATGCCAAAGCAAATAATATAGATTTAGAATCTACCTATGATGAGGCAAAAGAGTCAACATATTTAACATATATTGATGCTAATAATTTGTACGGATTTGCGATGAGTGATATGATGCCAAGAGATGGTTTTAAATGGCTAAGTAATAATAAGGTAAAAAGTTCGATGTTTTAAAAATTCCAGATGATTGTAAAAAAGGATACATTATTGAATGTGATGTAGCATATCCTTCATTTCTCCATGAGTATCACAATGATCTCCCTTTTTTACCAGAAAAAAAGTGTCCACCTAATTCGAAACAAGATAAACTTTTGTTAACATTAGAGAGTAAAACTCATTATGTATGTCACTATCGAAACTTAAAACAAGCCATTCGTAATGGTTTGGTTTTGCAAAAGATTCATAGAATACTAAAATTCAATCAAAGCTGTTGGCTTAAATCATATATTGATTTCAATACAGAAAAGCGAAAAAATGCAAATAACGATTTTGAGAAGGATTTTTACAAGTTACTAAATAATGCCATGTTTGGGAAGTCTATTGAAAATGTTAGAAACAGAATGAATTTATCTTTAGTAAATACTGAAGCAAAACTAAATAGATTAATATCAAAGCCTACTTTTCTTAATAGAATTATATATCATGAAAATCTTAGTGCTGTTGAGTGTTCAAAAGAAATTGTAAGCCTAAATAAACCTATTTATATAGGATTTACTGTGTTAGAACTTAGTAAGCTACATATGTATGAATTTCATTATAGTGTAATAAAACAGAAGTATAAAAAGGTGAATCTTTTATACATTGATACAGATTCTTTTTTTTATGAAATATACACAGAAAATCTGTACAATGACTTTATTCACTTAAAGCAATATTTAGATCTTTCAGATTACAATCCTACACACAAGTGTTTTGATATAACCAACAAAAAGAAACTTGGCTGCTTTAAGGACGAATGTTGCGGAGTAATAATTGATGAATTCATAGGTCTAAGACCTAAATTGTACACTTTTAAAACCAAAGATGATGAATATTTGAAAAATGCAAAGAAAATGAAATTGAAGAAAGCAAAAGGTGTTAGTAAAACAGTAGTTAATAATCACATTACTTTTGAAGACTACAAAAAATGTTTATTTCAATACAAAAGTTTAAATGCAAATGAATTCCGTAGAGAAATGAGAATGTTTCGATCCAAAAAGCATATTGTTGAAACCATAACTGTTAACAAATTAGCACTAAGTGCAAATGATGATAAAAGACATATAACTGATGATGGTATAAGAACTTTAGCATATGGTCATTATTTATTAAAAAATGTAAAAGTTTCAGTTGATGATGAATTAAGTAGTAGTGATAATGATTAATATTGTATAAATCAGGTCATTTAATTTGTGTTAGCTAGTTGTTAACTAGTTGTTGTATTTGTAATACACACCATTTCTTTCCTCCTTATTAATCCTTTATGTACATATTTAATGTTATATAATTTAATTCCTATTTCATTATTTGTATTTATGCAATTAACTGGTTATAGTTTGTATAATATTAGTATGTTTAGTTTTATTTTCATCATATTTTGTATATATATTTCATTGCCTATGTTTACTGTAATTATTATACTGTAAATACATGTTATTGTCAATTAAAATTGATTTTTTATTTATACCCAACTTGAAATCTGATTAGAAAGTATTCAAATGGTTTTTATAATAATACACAATGACAGAGAAAATACAAAGAGCATTTTTTTTATTATTTTAAATAAGCTTTTTTACAATGCCAGACAATGGTGTATATTGGATTAACGCATCATGAATGATCAGACAATACGCCGTTGTATCCTTCGGTATATCGGCAGTTGTTTGAATCTCGATGCGAACATCCAATGCTCCAGTCTTTAAAGTCTCAACTTGTTTTGAACAATCAATTACTATTAAAGGTGTCTTCTCTTGAAAAGTCATTTTATCCAAACAAGGTTGATCATCACCACCTATGTAATATGATGATTGAAATCTTGAATACATATCATATAAAATTGATTTATTTCCATTTAAATTATCATATGGATAGTACTTGCTGTTCAAGTACAGTTTTATATTATCCAAATTACAAAAATCAAAATGCGAAGCATTCTTATTTGCTTTGTCTTTACGATCAGTTTGAAAACCAATTATTACATATCTTGGCTTCTCCATCATGGATGATGTTTTGACTGTCCAAGTTAGAAACTTTGTAATTGGTAATGATGGGTACTCATGTAACTGCCACCTTCTGAACGGTATAGATATGGGCTGATCTCTTTCAGTCAAACGTAAAAGAGATAATTTCACTTCATCATCAACTCTAACATATGGCATTTTCCAAACAACTTTATTAAGTTGAATTTGAAAGTCAAATAAAGATGTAGCTGGTTGAAGCACAACATTTTTATCATTAGATGAACGTAACAGGACTAGTTCTTGTTTTACATTCAGCAAAATGTGATTATAATCCTCGGCAAAACCGAGTAGTAATTTAAGTGGAACACAAAACGAAAATGATGTTCTATCAACCATCACACCCATGGTATCGTTTTGCCAACATGCGTTCTGCATCCAGTACTTGTCTCCTGGTCTAGAGGTAAGTAAATTCTTTATTGTTGTAGAAATACCTACGTTTTTTACTCTATCAATTTCAGTTCCACACAGTTCGTATCTGATTTCATCGAACAGAAATGCCATAGCATTACTAACTAATTGAGTTGTGGTGTCATCAGTTGGAGGTGTACCTGTCTTGATTAGTTTGCCTTCCAAAAGTAGATAGCTTTTACTGGGCAATGTGTAAACATCTTGCTGATGAACAGGTATACGTATCTCATCACTTGTTTTGTAAGAATTTGACGTATACGGATTATGAGAATGCCATTCAATATCAACGATAGAACTATCGAAGCTAGGATTTGTTCCTATATCTAAAATATTATTCATCCTTACTACTCTTGAAAGAGGACACTTTTGTACGTAGGTATATTTTGTTCCGTAATGTTAACTGCTTAACGACTTGTTCACGACTGACACTAGATTCTCTTTTTGCGGTCAATGTTTTATTTTTCTCTTTATTCGATACAGTAGCGGCGGGAAATACTAAACCCATTATTTTCTTCTCGGTCTAATATCTACTCTTATATTGATATATTCTTCTCTAAAATTAATTAAATTACCAAATTGATCTTCTAAATTAATATAAAATTCGTTCAAACTCAATTGCTTGTTTATTGGTAGATATTTAACTGTATTTGGGATTTCTACAATTTTAAATCCCGGCGCTACAGTTGGATAGAATTCGTGTAGTACGTGACCTTCAATCCCGTCTCTATAAGACCCTCGGACTAAATTACATGTGATTCGTATGATGTCTACTTTATTAATGGACACTTGATTAGGCGACTTGTGCACTTTATTCGCTTCTAATGTCACACCCTTTTCAAATCCTAATAAGGACGCAATGGTGTTCTCTTTGGTGAAATCGATCTCTAGTGAACAACTTAAGTGACTTTTTAGTGTATTGTTGTTAGCCTCGAGTTTAAAATGCGTTGTAGGAGACTTTACCTTTAATTCTTCGATTACAAAATTATTTATATCATCTATTTCATAAGCGCCGGTAGCTATACTTATTTCTACATCTTTACCGATGTACAGTTTATTATTTACATTCTCTTCAATATTAGGAATTGAATTGTAAGTCATGAGGTCCATAAAACCCATCTCCCATTCGTCTGACGATGAAAGATCCATAGCTGGAAAAAGTGTACACTTGAGGCTTGAACTTCTACCTGTAATACAAATCATCTCCGTCTTGCGAGAAAGTCTAAACACAAATGACCACAATTTACAGTATTAAATTCTTGTTTAGGAAAGTAATTATATCTAATCACCACTCGATATGGTCCGCTGTTAAAATACCTCTGAAGTTCTAACGGTGGTCTCAGATTACCGAAACTATCAAAATATTCAATGTCAAAATCACGCTTATAGTAACATACCCAATGCGTACCCCATCCTGTAATACTGTCTAGATTTACAACACCAGATTCCTTTTCGTTAATACTTGATGGAAGTAAATCTCTCATAAATACACCTCTAAAATACGGTATTTTCAATAGTTTCGCATATTTGATTATATCTTTATTTGTTAGCGGAACATTTGGTATACTGTCTATGAGTGGTGATGAGTATATTAGTTTTTTTTAACTGATCCAGATCCTCTGTACGGTTTTAAGTACAAACCTTTACCCTTCTTTTTGTTTATTGACTGTCTTTTTCTATTGTTAGGTTGTTGTTTCCTTCGTGGCTTTTTACTCTTACGTTGTCGTCGTCGACGTTTTCTGTTATCACAGCCGCTACCGAGTTTACTTTTAGCTTTCATCACGTTTGTAACCAACCAAGCAGCCGCCTTTTCACCTAAACTAGAATCTGATGACCTCACTCTTTCCCAAGCTCGTTCGGCCAATATTCTGTCGGCTGCTGATCTTCGCTCACTGTCCTTATACTTATCGTATGCGATGTCGTGATCTTTACAAGCTGAATCTAATTTATTAATTCCTCTATCACCTCTGGCTAATCTCTGTTTTACGTTAGTACCAGGACCACACCACTGATAACCTGGTAAATGTAGTTCTGTGGGTAATATATCTATAGCTCTATTGATGACACTACCAGCCACACTCCCTAATGTACTTATCAGTCCTGCGCCACGATAAGAACTAACACGTCTGTTCATCGTGTGCGTCGGTTTTATAATGTCAGTACAATCATGAGCGTCGATAAGTTTGGACGTCAAAATGTTAGTAGTAGCAGTAACAAAGGTCTTAGAGGACCTAAAGGAATCGGGTTTGAATTAACTAAGGAAGGTGATTATGACATTCGTCGCAAAAGGTTGCGTAATGTAATGGAACCCGAAGATGATGGAGACGCTGTAAATTTAAAACGACATAAATCGTCATTTAATAAATGTTTAAAATTAAATGATGATAAAAAGTACGATGCTAAAGGATCAACAGTTTGTCATGTAGGTGATCCGACTAATCCGACCGATGCTGTGAACTATAAGTTTATGAAAGACCGCTGTGTGACATTTGATAATACAGAAATTAATGCAAGAAATCATGCAATTAGCAATGTGTCAGATCCGAAAAAATCTCGAGACGCTGCAAATAAATTGTATGTAGACGCAATGTGTCCACCCATGACGGAAACTTATTGGAATTTTAAAAACAGGAGATTAGTTAATGTCGGTGATCCAATAAACATGAACGATGTTATCAATTTAAAGTACTTCTTCAGTAAAACACTCAAGTCTGATTCGACTTCTTGGGACTTTGTGAATAAAAGACTAACTAATGTGGCCGACCCCATTCATATGCAAGATGGTGTTACGCTTAACTATTTGGTTAGATCAATTAGTAATATTTTATATGAACTATACAGATTATTGGCTCCAAGTGGTGACCCAATCAGATCATTAACAAAAGAAGAGTGGATAAACACGACTATTGTCGAACCATTTTTCATAGATCCAAAAACAAAAATTGCTAGAAATAACTAAACTGTAAGTAGTAGTAGTTGGTGAAAATAAAATTATACAATAAAAAAAATGGAATATTATTTTTATTTATTACCTCAATCTACAATACTTTTACCAGTTAATCTAACACATTTCTCATCTAGTTCATTTAGTTCTTCAATTATGGAGTTTATTTCATTCTGGTGTCCAGTGTGACCAATATTTTCCGAAGCATTCAAAATCCTCAGGCGGTCGACCAGTTCGTTGGGATCATCGTAATATATGAAGTTTGGTTTGGCGTCAGTCAAAACGATGCCACTTCCACTCACGGTTTGTTGCACCAAATCTGAATATGTGCTCATTTCATTTGTTGATTCATTTTCTCGTGTAGCAATTAAAGATATGATGTTTTTATACTTATTGCCTCTGTTAGACTTCACTTTCCCTCTAGGTGAATAATTTATCTTGTGAGCATTGGTATCTCTGAGAATCATAGCGTAGCTATCGAGATCTTCTTCACTGTACACATAAGGATTAGGTATATTCATAAATAATAGTTCGTATAAACCACGTGTACCCTCATATCTTTTACCATTTATTATAAAATCATCTATATCGATTTCTAATGGCTTATCACCAATCATCCATTGTTCACCTTCGACTCTTATGCCATAATTATGATCTACTTCTTTACCACCTTTAAGTAATTTTAAAAAGTATTCCTTTGCTAGTCTTCCCTTAAACTCACGTAGTACGTATTCCCTAGCTAAATTTTTACCTTGCGGTGTTTTCAAAAAGTCTTTACCCGATACCACAGCCGGTGAAACGTACGTTTCTTCAACCATCATATCTTCCTCTTCCTCATGTTGTTGTCGTGGACTTGAATCTGGCTCCATAATGTCATCATCAACATTTTCACCATCTTGTTGATCCATGTTGAATCCGGGTATAGCGAACCGTTTTGAAGTCGGAAGCGTATCTTCAGTATTTTCCTCATGCAGACGTTGTTTTCTTTTCACTCCTTGCGGAGGTGCACGTATGTAACGTTTTACAGGCGTTTCAAAATCCTCCAACTGACCTTTTCTTTTAAGTTTATTAATTCCTTGTTCTGTTATTTCTTCTTGAACTTGTTGTTGTTGTTGCTGTTGTAACTTTTCTCCTTCTTCCGCAATCTTTTTAAGTGGCTCAGCAATGGGTTTTAGCTGTTTTTCCCACATCTCTTCACTATCCAACATTTCCCTCTTCATAGATCTATGTTTTTGCTTAATATTTTTTCTTATTTGAGTAATTTCCTTTATAACCTCCTCTTTACTTTTATTGGCTAAAACCTCGTCAATAGAAAGTGTGGAAGAGGACGACGACGACATTATGTGTGTCTAACTCGGATGATGAGTACAATATAAATGATTGAAAGAAATAATATGGAACGTTAAATTACCCCCCCACTACCACACTTATAATCTTACAAAGATATCAAATCCTCTACGATACCGACCTTTGTTTATATCACTATCCTTGTCTATTACAACAAACCCATTTTTTGACATATCCCAAATCTTTGAACACATATGCTTGAACTGACTAAAACTCATATCAGGACTGACATGGTCTTGATATATGTGATTCAAATTGCGATCATCTTGTTTAAATATAACTAAAAGATTCGCATTGTCTCTAACCAACTGTTTGGGTATAAAACTGTAAGTTTGACACACGTAAAAAGTGTCAATATTGTTATGACGTCCCATCGAAAAATAGTTTTTAATATTATTCTGTTTGCCACAAGCGATATCATCAAATATCATTACAGAATTTGCCTCAATCTCACTTGGATGAGGTACTTCATCGTTGTCTGAATAAGGATGATATCCTATTCCGTCTAAATTTGACAGTACACACTCGAGGAATGTATACTTCTTTTGATACAGTGATTTTGAAAAAATGTATACATTGTTAAAAAACAAACCTTTAGGTGAGAATAATAAGTTTAAAAGTAAATTGGTTTTCCCACAATTTGATGGACCTACTATTAAACATCTGATTGTGTTTGGTAATAAATGTCCGTGTCTTTTCATACTCTTCTCTTTCTTCTTATCAACTAACATGTCTAAATTGACGATTGGCAGTGTTACAGACTGTTTAAGAAACTTCATTACTATCGTAAATCCTTTTTATCAATCCAGGAGTCATGTGATTTATCAAAACCCAACCAACGCACTAACAATCTATCGCCTTTTCTCTTTATAACTTTTTCAATCAAGTAAGTATCACCAAAACGCGTTTTACTTAACTCTTCTTGATAAAACCCACCTTTTATTACATCACCTTTGTCGTCTCTTAGTATGTACGTAACTGGTGTAGTCGGTTGTATTTTCCATACTGTGTAAATCTCATTACTCCATCTAGGCCAATAACCTTTATTGAATTGTTTAGTTAATCTACTTATTCTAACTCGATCACCAGTATCAAATTTTTTGGAATGACTATGATATTTCTTTCTATTTTTAACTATTTTTAATAATATTTCTTGTTCATTTCCAATATTAACCTGAACAGGCTTAACACCAATAGTTCGATGAATGGTATTATTATAGGTTTTCAATAATTTTGGTAGTAAATCCAACCACTTGTAATTACCCTGCTGACTAAAGTGTCTCCACATGTTACTTTTTAAAGTACGATTGAATCTTTCAACAATTGAAGCTTTTTTATCAGAAAAAGTAAAATAATGATTGATATTATATTTGTTTAACAATAACTTAACCTTAGAATTAAACCATTCTGTACCTTGATCCGTATGAAAATGTTTCATAGGATGTTTTTTCAATATAGGTTCAAGTGCGAATACAATATCATTAGCACTTTTCGACTTTATTGGTACTGCAAAAGCAAATTTACTAAAACAATTAATTACAGTCATAATATATTTAAAACCTTTGTTAGATTTTGAAAAAGGAATCATTTCGACTAAATCTGCTTGATATAAGTCGTTGATTCCTTTAAGTTCTACATAACGTGTAGGATAGTAACGTCTTGCCTGTCTATGTAATTCTTTTGCAATACCTGCTCTTACATTGTTCATTGTTACCAGGTGAATAGGTGGTAGCAAAATGAAACAAATGTTTAAGATACAAACATATATATATTTACATTTTAATGAGTTCACAAAAAGGTGATGCTTTTAAATGTTCTTCTTTCGGATTATCCTCCGGACTCCAATCTTCTAGAACGACACCGCATTCAATACAACTGACAGCGTCTCCAGCACCAGTATAGTAGAAGCCTGCATCTACCATATCTTGAATGTTAGGATACATCTTTGGCCATCTGAAGAATGTTTCCAGCATATTGTCCTCGGTGTTCTTAACAGATTTTTTATATTTACTATAGTTACAAAAGTCTCCCGACATATTTTTAGACATTGAACAGTCAGGATTTTCTAGCTTATGTAAAAAATTCACATGTCTTATGGTTAACTTAACATCATCGGATTGCCAACCACAACCACAGCATACAATTTTATCAAAAAGTTTAGTACAGTAAAATCCAGATTTGATCAAGTCTTTCTTTGTACAATTAAAAATAGAACAACATACCTCGTCTTCACTATTAATATCACCACCACCACTACTACTACTACTATTAGCACAATAACAAGTAGGACTCATGCCGACTGTTCAACTCACAATGGTCAAGACCGTAATGATCAGTTTACTTTAGACTGTGGCTGTGGTGGGGGTGTACAAAAATAACAATTCTTCCTTTTCGGGTTAGGTCCATCAAATGTATCTTGAAAAGATTTAAGCCCAAAATGGAAATGATCTGTACATCTTAAATTGCTTAATATTTCCGGATCATTTCTCAAACTGTTGGGAAGTCTATCATATATCAATTCTAAATCTTCGGTATGATTAATTATAAAACTTTTCGGTAAATATTTTATCAATTCAGGTTGTAAATTTTTATATCCTCTACGATAGCATTCTCCAATAGCGAGATTTACAGTTTTTAACCTATCCTCAACTAATTTCTCAAGTTTAATCCATTGAAGTAGTAAATGAACATTAATATATGCACAGTTTAAAGGATCATGATTGAAGGTACATTTTTTCATAGCACTAGTCTGAGTTTGATTTCTAATAACACTTAAACTAGGACATCCTAAATCTTCTAAATTAATTACATTAACTTTAAACTCTGACAAAAGGTCAGTTACAAATTGTTTCTTTTCATATCCTTTAACATACACATTACCGGAAATATTACAACCTTTAAGTACATCTTTTAGTTGATTATATTCTCTAAACCCTGAACCCCAATAGAGTCCATGGAAGTACTTCTCCAACCACACAACTTGCTTTTGAACATTTTCTGGTAACTTGTTAAAGTGACAAGGTAAGGTGGTTGAAACAGTTGTAGTTCATAGACTTGCTCATCGGTGGATATGACAGCCAACTCCTTTACAATAAACTTGTTGTCTTGGTTTTTAAATCCTTGAAAGTCCAAAATGAACTCCATATCTGTACAGAAACAGATTATAAGTTAGAATACTGATAATTTAATCTTTTTTTAAATTCTTCAATTGCTAAAAAAGCATTTTCTTAAATAACCATCAAGATCTAATTGAATAAAATTTAAGTACTTAATGTGTAAGTATAAAAGTTTTTTTACTATATTTATGATTCATAATTACCTTTATAATGCTGCGTCACTACTGATAACCTTGTGGCTGGGGTCAATACTAATCATGATGATTCACTGCTTCTTCTATTTATAGTCGTCATTAGTGACGTAAATCGATGATTCATCAGTTCAAAGGTTGTAATGATGTAATCTTTACTTTTTAACATGGGTGAAAAAATAAACTAAGTCGCAAATTATAATCTAATTATTATTTATTATAATTTTTATCATTAGATGTTGACTTATATACACTGCAAGCTGATTTTTCAGTTTTCATATTAAGAAGTTTCAATTTTTCACTAACACGAAACATATCAATAAGCCATCTAGTATCAGGTCTTCGATCCTCTTCGGGTAAATCATAAACTTTTACAGTATCAGAAAATTGAACTTTCTTCATTGTTTCAAAAGTTGTAGTCTGTATCCCAGGTTAACGAATAATGATTTATCACTATAGTATTTCATATACGTATTCTTCCATGAAATAAATGGTAGAAATGCTTCTTTATTAACACTTTCCTTCTTACAATATAAAAACCAAAAATATTCGCACTCAATACAACTGACGGTCTCCAAAGGAAGATCGAATAACAACTCTAATTTAAGATTGAATGGAAGCTTCATCTTTAGCCTTACTGTTGAATCTAGAATTAAACTCGTTATTTATCGCTGGCAAACACCTTATAAATTGCAACCATTGGTCCGAATTCAATTTTATTACTTCACGTTCACTATGTATCATAACATATGTCTTATCGGAATTGTTTCTGACTAAAGCACGTAATCTATTTCCTATTATTGTAAATAAAGTTTCGTATTGAAGATTTCCATCATCATCATGTGAATAGATCTTGTGAGTTTCCATGTTGTTGTGACGGTGTCTAAGATAAGACTGAGTTCTGAATTAAGTAGAATATTGATACTTAAATCGTTTCCAAAATTCTTCATCAATTGCGTTAAATCCTTTTTTGAATTCTGTCCAATCATCATAATTAAAATGAACAAAACTATCAGGTTTATTATCACTATTCTTTTTTACAATAAAAATATTTGTATTTGTTTGCCAATTACTGAGTATTACTTTTAAATTATTAGTTAATATCAAAGTCTTACTATAAGCATACTCCATACCTGCTGAACACCTTAACGGTTGAAGTCAATTAATGAACTGATCCATTATACACAACCCAATTACTATTTATAGTTTAAAAATCGTTTCAAAAATTCATCATCAATTAAGTCAGAAATATCAGGATAAACATGTCTCAATTCATTTAACATAGAATTCCACATTTCTTTCCGTGTAAAATCACGGTAGTATGCATAGTATGCATCTTTCCATGTTTTTTTAGAAGGATGCCACTTCACATTATTCTTTTTACAATATAAATACCAAAAATAATCATCTTCAATGAAACGCACTTTGTAAAATGGTAAATTTACTAAAATATTATATTTTAATTCTAATGGTAATGTTCGTATATGATCTTCTAAGTACGTATTCCGCTTTTTTCCGACAAACCGAGATCTTCTCTTCTTCATCACCATTTTGTACACAAACAACTCACGAATACTGATTCAGCCTTGAAATCTTGATGTATTTATACCAGTAAAAATGACGTCAATTGAACACGTGTCTGAACGACTACTATAATTTATATACTCTTTAAGTATCTCCCGCCAAACGTCTTGACCAATTTTCTATTAAATCAGACGTTCTGTTTCTTGTTCTTGGCAATGGTGTTGATGATACATTTGGATCTTGCACATGTTCACCTCCATGTCCGACATGAGTTTGATTCCTATACCATCTAGTGTCACCAATTGTCCACGTACTAGAAGAAATAAATTTGCTTTGTTCAGGTTTTCTTCCTTCTCTAAATATTCTCTCGTAATATGTTTGATAAGCTGTTATTGTTGGATCGGTTATCGGACGTCGACTGTTGTTTTGATCTTGATTTGATTGACCCTGAGCAGGAGCACGGTGTGCCATGGTGTAAGTATAAAGAACGACTAACAACTCAGTCTGCTAAAACAACAAATCATATTTTAAGTTAATATTACTGTAACACCGAAAAAACAGTATTTATTCCCCTGTCCCAGAACCCCCAATGGGGTTTTGAACCCACCACCGCTGTTTTGAAGCCCAATGGACCGTTTTAAAGCCCCCATAGAAACCATACGGTTTAAACACCCATGGGGTTTTAAACCCACCACCGCTGTTTTGAAGCCCCAATGGGCCGTTTTAAAGCCCCCATAGAAACCATACGGTTTAAAGCCCCATACTTATACTACTGCAGTGTTAGGATTATTTGAAACTGCGATACTCAAACAGCGTTTCGATTTACGGTGTCGTGACATATTTTTAGCCAGAACGTCAACACCACATGCTGGACAAGTTTCCTTCTGAGGACATACAGTGGTGGTTGAAGGAAAAGGTCCGAGCGCTAGCACCGTTGATTGGTAGCCTGTGGAAGCTGCGATACATTTTTTCGTCTTACGATGTCGAGACATATTTGATGCATGTACAAACGCATTGCAAGTAGGACATTGCTTCTTTGAAGCCATATCGTTAGCACTCAGAAGTGCTGATGAGTTGACATTAGTCTTATAAGTAGCCATTTGCATGGAGTTAGCTGTCTCCTCTGACCACCCTGAACATTTGTCGTATTTTGGTGTTGAAGAGTGAAGAAACGACGAAGCCATATCGTTAGCACTCAGAAGTGCTGATGAGTTGACATTAGTCTTATAAGTAGCCATTTGCATGGAGTTAGAGTAGACAATAAGTGGCAGTTTTAGGCTCACTTTGACCCAGTAGTGAATAAGTACGGGTTTGAGACTCACTTTTTTTGGGTTTTCCAAGATGGCGGCGGTCACGTGACCGGATCCAAGATGGCGGCCGGAACCGGATCCAAGATGGCGGCCGGAACCGGATACAAGATGGCGGCGCCCATTTCCCGCCAAATTTTCTAACCTCACTTTTCCTAACCTCAAATTTCCCGCCAAATTCCCAAATTCCCGCCAAATTTTCTAACCTCACTTTTCCTAACCTCAAATTTCCCTCAAATTCCCAAATTTCCCTCCAAATTCCCACATCATACTATATGAAATTCACTGTTAACCATGTTATACTATATAAAATACAGTCTTAACCTAACTTTTTCCATGTTATACTATATAAAATTCACTGTTGACCTTGTTATACTATATAAAATTCACTTTTTTTGTCCAATATGGCATCTTTTTCCATGTTATACTATATAAAATGCACTTTTTTTGTCCAATATGGCATCTTTTTCCATGTTATACTATATAAAATGCACTTTTTTTGTCCAATATGGCGTCTTTTTCCATGTTATACTATATAAAATTCACTTTTTTTGTCCAATATGGCATCTTTTTCCATGTTATACTATATAAAATTCACTTTTTTTGTCCAATATGGCATCTTTTTCCATGTTATACTATATAAAATTCACTTTTTTTGTCCAATATGGCATCTTTTTCCATGTTATACTATATAAAATGCACTTTTTTTGTCCAATATGGCATCTTTTTCCATGTTATACTATATAAAATGCACTTTTTTGTCCAATATGGCGTCTTTTTCCATATTATACTATATAAAATGCACTTTTTTTGTCCAATATGGCGTCTTTTTCCATGTTATACTATATAAAATTCACTTTTTTGTCCAATATGGCGTCTTTCCCGCCCACAACAACTCACACCCCGTGGGAAAATTCCCTCTTCCTTATCCAATATGGCGGACTATACACTATAATAAATGTAAAAAGATGACAACCGGATCCAAGATGGCGGTCTTTCCCTTCAGGTACTTCCGGCGACCGTCGGCTACCTTCGTACACGTCGTCTGCTGGTCTGGCGCACACCCAAATGCCACGCTCTGATTGGATAGTCCCTTCTTCTCATTTTGAAAAACAGTACTACACAGGATGACGTAATCGGAGTTTCAGTCTGGACAGACGCGTGACCCAATTGCCCCCCCCTCCCCCCCCCCTCAGCCATCCCTATATAAACGACCAACACATTCAATCTTTCTCACTTCTGCTCTTGCGCTCGTACTGATCAGACGTGTCTTTACTTTGCTCCTACTCGATATTAAACACTTTAACTTTATTATATTTTGGACACCGTTCTCTGTACGGTATTTCAAAGTAATAATCAATATATTTACCTTTGTTCTTCCGATTTAATTCTGTGTAAAAGATGGAATCCTACGCCATAAACCGCAACCTCGTCACCATTTCCCGTCGGTTCAATACCACAGGAACCGACCTCCTTACTGTTCTGACCGAACATAAAAATAAAATCATGTCTGAAATAAATAACCACCTAAACAGGCTCGGGGGAGTTAAATGGTATGTCGCAGTCCAGATTAAATTTTCCAAAACAATAAACAACGAAGAAATCACAACAACACCCTTCTTTCACGGTAAAACTCGTCCTTTGCTACCTTCCGATTCTCTAGATGTACAATACTCTGAGGCTACAGACAAAATTTTAGAAAGCGTGGCTAAGTGGGTAAGTCAAGGTAGTGGGTGGGTAATAGAAAACGTTTTACACCTAGATCTGTTCATTGTTAAATATCAACCTTTGTACGCCTCTTCCTATATACCTACCCCAAAACAAATTTCTCACCCCACTAAAGGAATTATAAATATTAAGAACGACGACAATAAATGTTTCCTGTACTCTGTACTTGCCCATTTGTACCCGGACCGACATAAGCGAATAAGCTACTACAAAAAACTCGAAAACAAATTAAACATGTCCGGAATTAGCTATCCTGTCAAAATTTCCGATCTTGATAAATTTGAAAAATTGAACCCTGCTTTATCTGTAAATGTATTTGGTTTTGAAAAAGATGAAATTTACCCACTAAGAATAACAAAAGAAAAATTTAGAGTTCATCACATCAACTTGTTACTTTTGACTACTGACACTACCTCCCACTACTGTTTAATCACTAACTTATCCCGACTGCTATCTCACTTAACTAAACACGACCCAGCTTCATACTACTGTGACTACTGCCTACACAGATTTTCCTCCCAACTACGACTTACTAACCACTTACCTTTGTGTTCACCACACGGTGCACAAAAGACCAGACTTCCTACTGATGACGAAAAATACATGTCTTTCAAAAATTACACACTAACTCACAAAGTCCCATTCACAATATACTGTGACTTTGAGTCCTTTGTCGTTCCAATCGACACAGCACTGAACGACCCTACTACTTCACACACTACCAACACTGCCCATCACGTCCCCTCTGGCTTTTGTTACGTAATCATTGACAGTAATGGCAAACCAGTAAAACAACCTAAAGTCTATAGCGGCCCCGACGTTGTAGATACTTTTCTAAATTGTTTGATTGATGAGTCTAATGAGCTCTTACCCATTATCAAAAAGAATATTCCTATTAATATGTCTCCGCAAGACAAAATTATTTTCCAAAATGCTACCACCTGTCACCTTTGTCAAAAACCTTTGGACGAAGACAAAGTGGCCAATCATAATCACCTAACGGGGCAGTTCTTGGGACCCGCCCACAATTCATGCAATCTAAATTATAAAGTCCCCGACCACATCCCAGTCTTTTTCCATAACCTCAGAGGTTATGACTGCCACCACTTGATCCAAGGGTTAGGTAAATTCAAAAAAGAAAAACTGTCATGTATCGCTACTACTAGCAAACGGTACATTTCAGTCACCCTTGAATCTTTACGATTTTTGGACTCACTACAATTCCTTAACGCTTCTTTGGACACACTCGTGTCCAACTTAGTTTCTGACGGGGCATCAAAATTCAAAATTTTAGGGCAGTGTATGACTGACACAGACTTACTACTACGAAAAGGCGTCTTTCCCTACACTTACATGACAGACAAATCAAAATTTAACGAAACTGAACTGCCTCCCAAGGAGGCGTTCTTCAATGACCTGACCAAAACGCCTATCACTGACGAAGACTACACACACGCACAGACTGTGTGGTCAACCTTTGGTATGACCACTTTGAAACAATATCACAACCTTTACTTACTCACAGACGTACTATTACTTGCCGACGTGTTTGAAAATTTTAGAACTACCAGTATGACTTACTACGGTATTGACCCGTGTAACGTCTACTCTGCCCCCGGACTAGCATGGAATTCCATGCTGAAAATGACAGACGTAAAACTCGAACTACTCACAGACATTGACCAGCACCTCTTTGTCGAGTCTGGGATCCGGGGTGGTGTCTCCATGATACCCAACCGGTACGCCCAGGCCAACAACCCTTACTTACCCAACTTTGACAACACAAAACCCACCAACTACCTCCTTTATCTAGATTGTAACAATCTGTACGGGACCAGTATGTCCGATAGACTCCCAGAGTCTGGCTTTAACTGGATCGACCCGCAAGACATTGACATTACAAAAGTACCCGACAACTCCGACACCGGTTACATTTTAGAAGTTGACCTACACTACCCTGACCACTTACACGACTTACACTCAGACTTCCCACTAGCCCCCGAACGAAAAATTGTGACATACGACATGCTTTCACCCTACTGTAAGGACTTGCTTCATGAACTCGACTACAAACAACCCCAGTCTGAAAAACTACTAACTACACTGTGTGACAAAACCAAGTACGTTGTACACTACAAGACTCTAAAACTTTACTTACAACTTGGACTTGTACTGACCAAAATTCACAGAGCTCTAAGTTTTAAACAGTCTGCCTGGTTAGCCCCATTTATTAATTTTAATACAGAGAAAAGAAAATGTGCCAAAAATAACTTTGAAAAAGATTTTTTTAAATTAATGAATAATGCGACATATGGAAAGAGTTTGGAAAATGTAAGATCTAGGATAGACTTTAAACTTGTAAATAACGAAAAACAATTGGTTAAATGGACAGCTAGTCCCAGACTTAAAACATTTTTCGCATACAATAAAGATATCGCGGGATTGGCTTTAAAAAAACAAACAATTTTCCTAAACAGACCCATTTATGTTGGATTTACAGTATTGGAAATTTCAAAATCAATAATGTACAACTTTCACTACAACTGGGCAATTACAAAGTATGGAAAAAACGTTAAGCTTTGCATGACTGATACAGATTCTTTATTTTACAATGTATATACTCCAGATGTCTATGCGGACATGAAAAATGAATTACATCTTTTTGATACTTCAGACTATCCACCTAGCCACCCATGTTATAGTAATGTAAACAAAAAAGTGTTGGGAAAATTTAAAGACGAGTTAAATTCAAATCCAGCTAGGGAAATAATTGGCTTGAGAGCGAAATGCTACTCCGTTCTAAATTCTAATCTAGAGGAAAAGAAGGTAGCCAAAGGTGTCCCCCGAGTCGCGATAAAAAAACAATTAAAACACGAAATTTACAAAGACTGTCTTTTAAATCATTCGTTAAAAACAACATCCGCTCTAAACATCCGTAGTGAAAAACATAAAATTTACACACAACACATTTCAAAATTATCACTTTCCCCTTTTGACGATAAAAGATACATCTTGGATAATGGAATTGATACACTAGCATACGGACACCATTTAATTAGTAAAAAACGAACTTTAGAACACGATCATGATTCCATTAATAAAAAACTAAAACTCACTGGAATGAGATTGTAACCCATGGTTACTAACATGTCCGTAGAAACCCAATTTACGGCATTGGATGGGCTCAACCCGACCGTAGTGCAATGTAAAAGCCTCGTACTGGGCGGACCTTCTTCTTGATTACGGTAACTCCTACGCCAGGTAAGTAATGTTAAGTTAGTTTTAAGTAAACTCTTTTACCGTCAACCTTTAAAAAACAATCTGTAAAGTAAATTCTGTTATAATATGAACACTTTTGTGAGTTTACATAACTACAATTTATTAACGGATATCTCCAGCTCTGTGTGAATTTCTATAGAATACCGTACCATCGAGGTGAGGGCGGCCCAAATTTAATAAAAAATCGCCCGACTGTTCTCTAAGGCAGCTTTAAAACGTGTAAGACCTGAGGCGGTCCTGCAACTTGGGGCTGGGCTAATCCCCGTAAGACCTTGAGTCGCAGTCCGGGCCCTCGTAAGGTACGTGTATGATTGAATGTTACACTCTATGGCTGGACAGTATCCGTAGGTCCCGTGTGTGAGGGAGAGTAACCTACAAAAAAGAAAAAAACACAAAAACCTACTGTAAAAAAACAGAATCAAAAAATAAAAACAAATTTATAAATAAAAACCCCTTTGTAAGTCTGTACGTCACATTGAAAGGCTTCTCTAAGTAAAGTGATGTCTTTACTTACAGAGGGACCCAAAAAAATACAAAAATAAATAAAAAAATTATAAAAAAACAATAACTAAATAATACTGAGAGGTAGCATTTTGTTGGTTGGCTACCACCGTAGTGAGCGAGGTTGGGGCTCATTACACTAAAATACCCGTGGGGGATACCAGTCCTCTATCGGGCGCGTCCCATGGGAATTGGGCAATGCCCTTCAGTTTTGCCTTCAGCTTACTTGAGGGTAGTGAGGAATTAAATACTCACCGTGAAAAAAAACTGGTTAAATCAAAAACATTAATAAAATCTGCGAGAAAGATCATGGTATTGTACAGAATCAGGAAGTGATCTTAGTAACATATGGTAAAACTTTCTATAAAAAGAGTAAATTCCATCCAAAAGTAAGAAAAAAATCAAAGATACATACAAATTTCAGAAAAAGAGTCATTTTACATAAAAAAGTGTTGAAAAAGTTTTCAAATCAAGGAAGAACTACCAACATAGTACTCTCCAAACCCCTTAAAATTTAGTTAAAATGTCAATAAATAGGGTTATTTGTGTACAAAATATGTTATAATTCCCTAAAAGCATTAAAATTCAGTGTCATAACAATGATGTTTGTTCTAAACCTTTAAAATTATCTAATAGACTCTTTATAAACTTAGTTTGTGCTCAAAACAACACACAAAAGACCAAACACAAACTCTACATATAAGACTCTTCGTTGACCACCCACCCACCTACTCAACATACAACAACTCTGATAGATCATCCACCTAACCATTACATAAAACCTTTGATAGACCACCAACACACATGAACAACCTACCTACGTAACATATAAGACTCTTGGTTGGTCGCCCACCTACTCAACATACAACACCTCTGATACACCATTCCCTTGAACATTACATAAAACCTGTGATATTCCACTCAATCACCAAACACACATGACTCTTAATAGACCAATCCACCTACCTCTGCACACACGATTCCTTAGGACACACCCTACACCCACCACTCATCCTACAGACAAAACTCCTAGAGAACTACCCATCCACCATAAAAACACTATTTCTTCATATAATCATGTTTAAAAAATAACATTATTACACTGTAAGATAGGTTTAATATAGCTAAAGACCAAAAGTGTTACCTAAAATTCTGTTTTCTCTAGAAATATGAGAAAAAGTTAGGTTAAAAACAATGAACATAGAAAAAGTTAGGTTAAAAAAATGAACATAGAAAAAGTTAGGTTAGTAAACATCAGAAAAGTAAGTCTAGCAATCAACCGAAAGGTTGATTGCTATCCTTACTTTTCCGAAAAGTTGTTAAAATAAACATACACAAAAAATGTCCCATTTTTTGAGTTTGTTAATTTTAACTGAACTTTTCGGATGTTTGCTAACCTAACTTTTTCTATGTTCATTTTTTTAACCTAACTTTTTCTATGTTCATTGTTTTTAACCTAACTTTTTCTCATATTTCTAGAGAAAACAGAATTTTAGGTAACACTTTTGGTCTTTAGCTATATTAAACCTATCTTACAGTGTAATAATGTTATTTTTTAAACATGATTATATGAAGAAATAGTGTTTTTATGGTGGATGGGTAGTTCTCTAGGAGTTTTGTCTGTAGGATGAGTGGTGGGTGTAGGGTGTGTCCTAAGGAATCGTGTGTGCAGAGGTAGGTGGATTGGTCTATTAAGAGTCATGTGTGTTTGGTGATTGAGTGGAATATCACAGGTTTTATGTAATGTTCAAGGGAATGGTGTATCAGAGGTGTTGTATGTTGAGTAGGTGGGCGACCAACCAAGAGTCTTATATGTTACGTAGGTAGGTTGTTCATGTGTGTTGGTGGTCTATCAAAGGTTTTATGTAATGGTTAGGTGGATGATCTATCAGAGTTGTTGTATGTTGAGTAGGTGGGTGGGTGGTCAACGAAGAGTCTTATATGTAGAGTTTGTGTTTGGTCTTTTGTGTGTTGTTTTGAGCACAAACTAAGTTTATAAAGAGTCTATTAGATAATTTTAAAGGTTTAGAACAAACATCATTGTTATGACACTGAATTTTAATGCTTTTAGGGAATTATAACATATTTTGTACACAAATAACCCTATTTATTGACATTTTAACTAAATTTTAAGGGGTTTGGAGAGTACTATGTTGGTAGTTCTTCCTTGATTTGAAAACTTTTTCAACACTTTTTTATGTAAAATGACTCTTTTTCTGAAATTTGTATGTATCTTTGATTTTTTTCTTACTTTTGGATGGAATTTACTCTTTTTATAGAAAGTTTTACCATATGTTACTAAGATCACTTCCTGATTCTGTACAATACCATGATCTTTCTCGCAGATTTTATTAATGTTTTTGATTTAACCAGTTTTTTTTCACGGTGAGTATTTAATTCCTCACTACCCTCAAGTAAGCTGAAGGCAAAACTGAAGGGCATTGCCCAATTCCCATGGGACGCGCCCGATAGAGGACTGGTATCCCCCACGGGTATTTTAGTGTAATGAGCCCCAACCTCGCTCACTACGGTGGTAGCCAACCAACAAAATGCTACCTCTCAGTATTATTTAGTTATTGTTTTTTTATAATTTTTTTATTTATTTTTGTATTTTTTTGGGTCCCTCTGTAAGTAAAGACATCACTTTACTTAGAGAAGCCTTTCAATGTGACGTACAGACTTACAAAGGGGTTTTTATTTATAAATTTGTTTTTATTTTTTGATTCTGTTTTTTTACAGTAGGTTTTTGTGTTTTTTTCTTTTTTGTAGGTTACTCTCCCTCACACACGGGACCTACGGATACTGTCCAGCCATAGAGTGTAACATTCAATCATACGCGTACCTTACGAGGGCCCGGACTGCGACTCAAGGTCTTACGGGGATTAGCCCAGCCCCAAGTTGCAGGACCGCCTCAGGTCTTACACGTTTTAAAGCTGCCTTAGAGAACAGTCGGGCGATTTTTTATTAAATTTGGGCCGCCCTCACCTCGATGGTACGGTATTCTATAGAAATTCACACAGAGCTGGAGATATCCGTTAATAAATTGTAGTTATGTAAACTCACAAAAGTGTTCATATTATAACAGAATTTACTTTACAGATTGTTTTTTAAAGGTTGACGGTAAAAGAGTTTACTTAAAACTAACTTAACATTACTTACCTGGCGTAGGAGTTACCGTAATCAAGAAGAAGGTCCGCCCAGTACGAGGCTTTTACATTGCACTACGGTCGGGTTGAGCCCATCCAATGCCGTAAATTGGGTTTCTACGGACATGTTAGTAACCATGGGTTACAATCTCATTCCAGTGAGTTTTAGTTTTTTATTAATGGAATCATGATCGTGTTCTAAAGTTCGTTTTTTACTAATTAAATGGTGTCCGTATGCTAGTGTATCAATTCCATTATCCAAGATGTATCTTTTATCGTCAAAAGGGGAAAGTGATAATTTTGAAATGTGTTGTGTGTAAATTTTATGTTTTTCACTACGGATGTTTAGAGCGGATGTTGTTTTTAACGAATGATTTAAAAGACAGTCTTTGTAAATTTCGTGTTTTAATTGTTTTTTTATCGCGACTCGGGGGACACCTTTGGCTACCTTCTTTTCCTCTAGATTAGAATTTAGAACGGAGTAGCATTTCGCTCTCAAGCCAATTATTTCCCTAGCTGGATTTGAATTTAACTCGTCTTTAAATTTTCCCAACACTTTTTTGTTTACATTACTATAACATGGGTGGCTAGGTGGATAGTCTGAAGTATCAAAAAGATGTAATTCATTTTTCATGTCCGCATAGACATCTGGAGTATATACATTGTAAAATAAAGAATCTGTATCAGTCATGCAAAGCTTAACGTTTTTTCCATACTTTGTAATTGCCCAGTTGTAGTGAAAGTTGTACATTATTGATTTTGAAATTTCCAATACTGTAAATCCAACATAAATGGGTCTGTTTAGGAAAATTGTTTGTTTTTTTAAAGCCAATCCCGCGATATCTTTATTGTATGCGAAAAATGTTTTAAGTCTGGGACTAGCTGTCCATTTAACCAATTGTTTTTCGTTATTTACAAGTTTAAAGTCTATCCTAGATCTTACATTTTCCAAACTCTTTCCATATGTCGCATTATTCATTAATTTAAAAAAATCTTTTTCAAAGTTATTTTTGGCACATTTTCTTTTCTCTGTATTAAAATTAATAAATGGGGCTAACCAGGCAGACTGTTTAAAACTTAGAGCTCTGTGAATTTTGGTCAGTACAAGTCCAAGTTGTAAGTAAAGTTTTAGAGTCTTGTAGTGTACAACGTACTTGGTTTTGTCACACAGTGTAGTTAGTAGTTTTTCAGACTGGGGTTGTTTGTAGTCGAGTTCATGAAGCAAGTCCTTACAGTAGGGTGAAAGCATGTCGTATGTCACAATTTTTCGTTCGGGGGCTAGTGGGAAGTCTGAGTGTAAGTCGTGTAAGTGGTCAGGGTAGTGTAGGTCAACTTCTAAAATGTAACCGGTGTCGGAGTTGTCGGGTACTTTTGTAATGTCAATGTCTTGCGGGTCGATCCAGTTAAAGCCAGACTCTGGGAGTCTATCGGACATACTGGTCCCGTACAGATTGTTACAATCTAGATAAAGGAGGTAGTTGGTGGGTTTTGTGTTGTCAAAGTTGGGTAAGTAAGGGTTGTTGGCCTGGGCGTACCGGTTGGGTATCATGGAGACACCACCCCGGATCCCAGACTCGACAAAGAGGTGCTGGTCAATGTCTGTGAGTAGTTCGAGTTTTACGTCTGTCATTTTCAGCATGGAATTCCATGCTAGTCCGGGGGCAGAGTAGACGTTACACGGGTCAATACCGTAGTAAGTCATACTGGTAGTTCTAAAATTTTCAAACACGTCGGCAAGTAATAGTACGTCTGTGAGTAAGTAAAGGTTGTGATATTGTTTCAAAGTGGTCATACCAAAGGTTGACCACACAGTCTGTGCGTGTGTGTAGTCTTCGTCAGTGATAGGCGTTTTGGTCAGGTCATTGAAGAACGCCTCCTTGGGAGGCAGTTCAGTTTCGTTAAATTTTGATTTGTCTGTCATGTAAGTGTAGGGAAAGACGCCTTTTCGTAGTAGTAAGTCTGTGTCAGTCATACACTGCCCTAAAATTTTGAATTTTGATGCCCCGTCAGAAACTAAGTTGGACACGAGTGTGTCCAAAGAAGCGTTAAGGAATTGTAGTGAGTCCAAAAATCGTAAAGATTCAAGGGTGACTGAAATGTACCGTTTGCTAGTAGTAGCGATACATGACAGTTTTTCTTTTTTGAATTTACCTAACCCTTGGATCAAGTGGTGGCAGTCATAACCTCTGAGGTTATGGAAAAAGACTGGGATGTGGTCGGGGACTTTATAATTTAGATTGCATGAATTGTGGGCGGGTCCCAAGAACTGCCCCGTTAGGTGATTATGATTGGCCACTTTGTCTTCGTCCAAAGGTTTTTGACAAAGGTGACAGGTGGTAGCATTTTGGAAAATAATTTTGTCTTGCGGAGACATATTAATAGGAATATTCTTTTTGATAATGGGTAAGAGCTCATTAGACTCATCAATCAAACAATTTAGAAAAGTATCTACAACGTCGGGGCCGCTATAGACTTTAGGTTGTTTTACTGGTTTGCCATTACTGTCAATGATTACGTAACAAAAGCCAGAGGGGACGTGATGGGCAGTGTTGGTAGTGTGTGAAGTAGTAGGGTCGTTCAGTGCTGTGTCGATTGGAACGACAAAGGACTCAAAGTCACAGTATATTGTGAATGGGACTTTGTGAGTTAGTGTGTAATTTTTGAAAGACATGTATTTTTCGTCATCAGTAGGAAGTCTGGTCTTTTGTGCACCGTGTGGTGAACACAAAGGTAAGTGGTTAGTAAGTCGTAGTTGGGAGGAAAATCTGTGTAGGCAGTAGTCACAGTAGTATGAAGCTGGGTCGTGTTTAGTTAAGTGAGATAGCAGTCGGGATAAGTTAGTGATTAAACAGTAGTGGGAGGTAGTGTCAGTAGTCAAAAGTAACAAGTTGATGTGATGAACTCTAAATTTTTCTTTTGTTATTCTTAGGGGATAAATTTCGTCTTTTTCAAATCCAAATACATTTACAGATAAAGCGGGGTTCAATTTTTCAAATTTGTCTAAATCGGTAATTTTGACAGGATAGCTAATCCCAGACATGTTTAATTTATTTTCAAGTTTTTTGAAATAGCTTACGCGTTTATTTAGGTCAGGGAACAATTGGGCAAGTACAGAGTACAGGAAACATTTATTGTCGTCGTTCTTAATATTTATAATTCCTTTAGTGGGGTGAGAAATTTTTTTTGGAGTAGGTATATAGGAAGAGGCGTACAAAGGTTGATATTTAACAATGAACAGATCTAGGCGTAAAACGTTTTCTATTACCCACCCACTACCTTGACTTACCCACTTAGCCACGCTTTCTAAAATTTTGTCTGTAGCCTCAGAGTATTGTACATCTAGAGAATCGGAAGGTAGCAAAGGACGAGTTTTACCGTGAAAGAAGGGTGTTGTTGTGATTTCTTCGTTGTTTATTGTTTTGGAAAATTTAATCTGGACTGCGACATACCATTTAACTCCCCCGAGCCTGTTTAGGTGGTTATTTATTTCAGACATGATTTTATTTTTATGTTCGGTCAGAACAGTAAGGAGGTCGGTTCCTGTGGTATTGAACCGACGGGAAATGGTGACGAGGTTGCGGTTTATGGCGTAGGATTCCATCTTTTACACAGAATTAAATCGGAAGAACAAAGGTAAATATATTGATTATTACTTTGAAATACCGTACAGAGAACGGTGTCCAAAATAGAATAAAGTTAAAGTGTTTAATATCGAGTAGGAGCAAAGTGAAGACACGTCTGATCAGTACGAGCGCAAGAGCAGAAGTGAGAAAGATTGAATGTGTTGGTCGTTTATATAGGGATGGCTGAGGGGGGGGGAGGGGGGGCAATTGGGTCACGCGTCTGTCCAGACTGAAACTCCGATTACGTCATCCTGTGTAGTACTGTTTTTCAAAATGAGAAGAAGGGACTATCCAATCAGAGCGTGGCATTTGGGTGTGCGCCAGACCAGCAGACGACGTGTACGAAGGTAGCCGACGGTCGCCGGAAGTACCTGAAGGGAAAGACCGCCATCTTGGATCCGGTTGTCATCTTTTTACATTTATTATAGTGTATAGTCCGCCATATTGGATGAGGGAATTTTGGGGAGGGAATTTTCCCACGGGGTGTGAGTTGTTGTGGGCGGGAAAGACGCCATATTGGACAAAAAAGTGAATTTTATATAGTATAACATGGAAAAAGACGCCATATTGGGCAAAAAAGTGCATTTTATATAGTATAATATGGAAAAAGACGCCATATTGGACAAAAAAAGTGCATTTTATATAGTATAACATGGAAAAAGATGCCATATTGGACATAAAAAGTGCATTTTATATAGTATAACATGGAAAAAGATGCCATATTGGACAAAAAAAGTGAATTTTATATAGTATAACATGGAAAAAGATGCCATATTGGACAAAAAAAGTGAATTTTATATAGTATAACATGGAAAAAGATGCCATATTGGACAAAAAAAGTGAATTTTATATAGTATAACATGGAAAAAGACGTCATATTGGACAAAAAAAGTGCATTTTATATAGTATAACATGGAAAAAGATGCCATATTGGACAAAAAAAGTGCATTTTATATAGTATAACATGGAAAAAGATGCCATATTGGACAAAAAAAGTGAATTTTATATAGTATAACAAGGTCAACAGTGAATTTTATATAGTATAACATGGAAAAAGTTAGGTTAAGACTGTATTTTATATAGTATAACATGGTTAACAGTGAATTTCATATAGTATGATGTGGGAATTTGGAGGGAAATTTGGGAATTTGAGGGAAATTTGAGGTTAGGAAAAGTGAGGTTAGAAAATTTGGCGGGAATTTGGGAATTTGGCGGGAAATTTGAGGTTAGGAAAAGTGAGGTTAGAAAATTTGGCGGGAAATGGGCGCCGCCATCTTGGATCTGGTTCCGGCCGCCATCTTGGATCCGGTTCCGGCCGCCATCTTGGATCCGGTCACGTGACCGCCGCCATCTTGGAAAACCCAAAAAAAGTGAGTCTCAAACCCATACTTATTCACTACTGGGTCAAAGTGAGCCTAAAACTGCCACTTATTGTCTACTAGTTAGCTGTCTCCTCTGACCACCCTGAACATTTGTCGTATTTTGGAGCGGAAGAGTGAAGAAACGACGAGGACGACGAGAGAAGATAAACGTCACCTGAACGACACGTAAACGAAACCTGAACGACACGTAAACGAAACCTAAACGACACGTAAACGTCACCTGAACGATACGTGGACGAGGGAAGATAAACGTCACCTGAACGATACGTGGACGAAACGTCACCTGAACGATACATGGACGAGGAAAGATAAACGTCACCTGAACGAAGGGGAAAGACGACGATGAATGTTGTTGCTGCACCACATACGTATCGTTAGCACTCAGAAGTGCTGTTGAGTTGACATTAGTCATATAAGTAGCCATTTGCACAGAGTTAGCTGTCTCCTCTGACCACCCTGAAAATTGATCGTATTTTGGGGTGGACGAAACGTCACCTGAACGATACATGGACGAGGAAAGATAAACGTCACCTGAACGATACGTAAACGAAACCTAAACGACACGTAAACGTCACCTGAACGATACTTGAACGTTACATGAACGATACGCGAACGTTAAGGGAAGACTTTTTTGAGTATTGTGGAAGATGTGAAATTATTTTATTAAGGTGATGAGGGACGAGGGAAGATGACAGCCAAGTGACGGAGCAGCCGCATCCACCACCGAAATCTCACGCAAACAACCACGCGAATGTTATCGTGTCAAACAACCCAGCGGGGAATGGGTGCCGCGATCGAATCACTTATAATGTTCCACAAACACCGCACCGCCGGGACTGCCTACACAGCGCTCCGTGGGGTGCCGCGATCGAATCACTTATAACACTGCACCACCGGGACTGCCTGTGCCGCGATCGAATCACTTATAACACCGCGCCGCCGGGACTGCCCACACAGCGCTCCGCGGGGTGCCGCGATCGAATCACTTATAACACCGCACCACCGGGACTGCCTACACAGTGCTCCGCGAAACGATGCCACTGCAGAAATCTCGATCGGCGTTCTGGCCGAATTTACCGCGTGACACTCGAACCCATTCACCGCGCACCAAAACTAAAACACAACTTTCAATTCACGCCTAGCACTGCGCCACAAAATTATCAACCATCTGAGCAAACTGTCAAATTATCAATCTAAACACATCTAACCATATATATATATATCGAAATTCAATCTCTGGGCCAGGATCGGGACCGAAATTCAATCTCTGGGCCAGGAACGGCAAATCCCTACTACTCACCCACCCTCCCATACATGTAGAGTGGTATTGATACACCCGCCCACCCATACACACAGTGGTACTGACCCATCCGCCCTCCCATACACTCACAGTAGTATTGACCCACATAATACAATTTATTGACAACATAATACAAGTTCGTGTATTGGTGGGTGGGTGGGTCGGTAACACTGCACGTGTATGGGTAGGCGGTTAAGACAATACCACTGTTCGTGTATTGGTGGGCGGGTGGGTCGATACCACTGCACGTGTATGGGAGAGCGGGTAAGACAATACCACTGTTCGTGTATTGGTGGGTGGGTGGGTCGATACCACTGCACATGTATGGGAGAGCGAGTAAGTCAATACCACTGTTCGTGTATGGGTTGGCGGGTAAGACAATACCACGGTTCGTGTATTAGTGGGCGGATGGGTCGATACCACTGTGTGTATGGGTGGGCGGGTGGGTCGATAACACTGCACGTGTATGGGAGAGCGGGTGGGTGAATAAACTTCACGATATTTGAAACGACAACAATCGAAATCATGCAACTAGAGAATGACTGTATATCTGATCAACAGATGGCAGTAGCAAATTAACACCTTACTCTCGTAGGTTGGTGTTAGTGTTTTAGTCATAGTAAATCCCTTGAACTTTAGCGTATCAATGAACTTTGGAATTCAAGCTATGCGCAGTGTTCAACGAATATGCAGCTAATAAATCCACAACTGCAATTATTTTAACACGCCCATTATCGTCGAGCTTAAGTTGTATTTTTAAATTTAGTTTATTTTTATCATGTGTTTTATAGAACATTTTGGTTACACTGTGGTTATAGTGAGCTGCCGAGCACTGCAATAATAGCATATCGCGCTACTTCCACTTATAACCTTCTACGTCAACCATCAACCAATTTAGCATTTCCACACACAAATAGTGGTTTGTTTAAGCCTTTGTTTACTGTGTGACTTTAGTGGTTTATCCACTCACATCACAAATACCCA
>JAQJVL010004873.1:0-40548 GCA_035578905.1 Stictocephala bisonia
TGAAAACAACGAATAAATTTCCTCAAAGACTCTAATTCAATATATGAAAAAATCACATCGTGACTAATGATTGAAAAAAAGTTCGTAGGTAACTCATAAGACTGCACCACTTTCATGAAATTAACATTAAATGGAGTAATTTTATTAACAAGTTTTACCTTACTACGACTAGCTGTTGTCCAGTTATAAGTAACCATAAATACAACCATATTATGTAGTTTGATGTAACATTTTTCTTTTATAGCTCTCTAAATGTTTCACAAAATCATTTCATTTGATTTAGTTAATATAATTGATATAACATCCAGATTAACTTAGTAACAACTTCATTTTATTTGTTACCACAAAATATTGTTAATAAACAAAGCAATCCTTCCTCTCGAACATTTGGGTCACTTGATATTTTAAGTTATGGACTTAGTTTTCATAGTTGAATGTGTGCGGTTAAATAATTTAAACACTTAATATCCAGTATAGTTCGTTTGTCGAGTAACGAAGCTTGACCTTGGACGAGGAGAATGGTTTCTACTTGTTGTAGTGAAACTCACTGTCTTTCAGCCTCTTTACTTACCAAATGACATAAAAAAACCACTGACCAGCCCCTTTTCAATGTCAGCAAAGTGAATAAACGATAAATAAACTATTTCATTAAACTACAGTATGTAACAAAATACAATGAAATTAATCAGCTGAAAATTTGTAAAAGAAATAGTTGTTTTTAATTTAATGAAATGGTTTACCTTAATTGAATTGTTGTTTTACATTTCAACTTTCTTGAAGAAAAGAACTTACATTGTGTAAGTTCTTTCTTCGAGAACAACTCACTATAATCGTGGCTGACTATAGAGAGATGTTTTGTTTGGCTGACTATAAATGAGATGAGAACTATTTCAGAAACTAGCATTATAAGGCAACAACTGGATTCACACCTTTAACAAACTCAAAGATGTCTGCTGTCTGCATTGATCTTAAGGCAAGAAAAATGTCTAAAACACATTATGTGTAGTGTACAGTGTGATTGTTTGCGTTTAGGCAAGGCAGGGGGACAGAACATTTTACGAGGAAATGTCTGTGAATACATAATTGTTCAATTGGACTTATTCAAAGAGAACTGTGCCAAATACTTGATCAAATGATTTAGACTTGTTCTTAAGGAAGATGATCTAACTCATTACTAACTTAACAAGTTATGGGAGGAGCAGTGCTAATGTCTAATTTGGTTTTAGGGAAGATGATCTAACTCATTAATAACTTAACAAGTTATGGGAGGAGCAGTGCTAATGTCTAATTTGGTCTTAAGGAAGATGATCTAACTCATTAATAACTTAACAAGTTATGGGAGGAGCAGTGCTAATGTCTAATTTGGTCTTAGGGAAGATGATCTAACTCATTAATAACTTAACAAGTTATGGGAGGAGCAGTGCTAATGTCTAAATTGGTCTTAAGGAAGATGATCTAACTCATTAATAACTTAACAAGTTATGGGAGGAGCAGTGCTAATGTCTAATTTGGTCTTAGTGAAGATGATCTAACTCATTAATAACTTAACAAGTTATGGGAGGAGCAGTGCTAATGTCTAATTTGGTCTTAGGGAAGATGATCTAACTCATTAATAACTTAACAAATTATGGGAGGAGCAGTGATAATGTCTAATTTGGTCTTAAGGAAGATGATCTAACTCATTAATAACTTAACAAGTTATGGGAGGAGCAGTGCTAATGTCTAATTTGGTCTTAGGGAAGATGATCTAACTCATTAATAACTTAACAAGTTATGGGAGGAGCAGTGCTAATGTCTAAATTGGTCTTAAGGAAGATGATCTAAATCAATAATAACTTAACAAGTTATGGGAGGAGCAGTGCTAATGTCTAATTTGGTCTTAGGGAAGATGATCAAACTCATTAATAACTTAACAAGTTATGGGAGGAGCAGTGCTAATGTCTAAATTGGTCTTGGGAAGATGATCTAACTACTCATTAATAACTTAACAAGTTATGGGAGGAGCAGTGCTAATGTCTAATTTGGTCTTAGGGAAGATGATCTAACTCATTAATAACTTAACAAGTTATGGGAGGAGCAGTGCTAATGTCTAATTTGGTCTTAAGGAAGATGATCTAACTCATTAATAACTTAACAAGTTATGGGAGGAGCAGTGCTAATGTCTAAATTGGTCTTAAGGAAGATGATCTAACTCATTAATAACTTAACAAGTTATGGGAGGAGCAGTGCTAATGTCTAATTTGGTCTTAAGGAAGATGATCTAACTCATTAATAACTTAACAAGTTATGGGAGGAGCAGTGCTAATGTCTAATTTGGTCTTAGGGAAGATGATCTAACTCATTAATGACTTAACAAGTTATGGGAGGAGCAGTGCTAATGTCTAAATTGGTCTTAAGGAAGATGATCTAACTCATTAATGACTTAACAAGTTATGGGAGGAGCAGTGCTAATGTCTAAATTGGTCTTAAGCTTCAGGCTTAACGTAACTTGAAAGTGAGCAAACATCATGCTTATTGTTTCTAAGTGTATCAGACTAATTAGCGGCCATGATGGTTAGCAGTAAGACAATTGCATAATTAACTAAGAGTAGATAATATTCATAAATAATTATTCAGTATAGTTTCCATATGATTGTATTATTTCTGTTTAATACGTTCTCGTACCTTTGCTGTGGAGTTTCTGTACTCTTATGGAAAATATAAATTATTTAAATTATATTCCCTAAAACTAGTTACCGAAAATAAGGATGAGTCATGAAGTGGTACAACCCTGTCAAAAGATCAAAAATAAATATGAACTCGTATCTTTCGGTATCAAAAAAAATACTCATTTTCAATTGAAGGAACAAAGGAAGTGTTGCGTTTAATTTAAATTAAATTTCATTTTAAATTTACTTTATCATTTACTCGTACATTGAAGCTAATTTTGTTACTAAAACCCTAGGATTTTAATAAACAAAATTAAAGTCTGCATAAACTCTCAGTGGCTGTCGGCCATGTTGCTTTTAATCCCGTTAAAACAATGTTATTTTCGAACCGGACATACGATCGTGCGTATCCAAACTAAACAGTTATTTTTAAACGTATTTTTTTCATACATATTGCATTTCATCAAGAATAAAATTGCACGTTTGAATTGCTTCGCAAATTCCTAATTAGTTTTATAGAAAAAATTAAGTATTTAGTTTGACTCTTTTATTCTCACCTATTTTTCAAACTAAGCTTGTGTATTCAAAATATCAAAGGCAAACCTAATGCGCAATATGATAACATTAAATATGACACCTCATACACAACTTTTGGTCGATATATAATGAAAAAATATGGATTTTCAAATAAAATTATTCTTATAGGATTAAAACCAACATGGCTGACAGCCTCTGTAGACTCTTAAAGTCTTAACTGCAAAATATTAGTGAAAACCACACCAATTTTGGACCTGTTTGACAGTCACTGTACCACTTTATGTCTAAATTTTTGAATTGATTGTCTTTTAAATGGTTCAGCTTTTGGATGTAACATTTAAGTTATGGGAAAAAGTAAATATTTCTATTATTTTCTGTTCTACTTCAAAATACGTTTAATCCTATATCGATATTTATGGCCTGTCTGTTAAAAAAACCAGGACAATCTCTGATAATTTTTTAATCCTGCTTGTGATCCAATTTCAGGAGATTGTTTATACCATGCTGAACATATTTTTATGATAGTTTTATTCCATATCAAACAAGTGCTATATAATACATTCTGTTGAAAAATATACCTATAAACGTGGCTATGAATTCCTATTTCAGTTACTATTATTGGATTGTTACCGATAACAAAAACACGTGGTCAGTAAATGGATAATACACTAATAACAGTAATACTAATTTATTTCAAGGCTATTTTTGACCTTTGTACAGGTATAAATATACAGAATGTTAACAAATGTGATTAGGCATTCTAATTGATTAGGCACATTTATACTATTCAAATTGTCGAGTAGGAATACCTATAAATTGTCTATAAAATAATAGTAAGTCTGTAGAGAGTGTTAGCCTACTAATAAAATATGAGCGTTAAAGGCCTAAATATAAAGACACAAGATCAATTAAGTAATATTTTATCATTAACATGTGATACATCACTCAACTTGGTTGTTTTGTGACTTCCACTTGTTTACAATATGAATGAAAATGTAATATGCTAATTTGAAAACTAATATTTGATGTTTTAAGTGCTCTTATGACGAAAAAGATTCACTTACATGCCTTTTATGTTACAAACGGATTTTAAAATTTCACTGCTCATTGCAAGTAAAATGTGATAAAACTACTTAGCTGGCAAGAAAAAAGAACGATAGTGAAATAATTGATGCACTAAATATTAACTATATAATATTTACTTTAATTTTAGAAAAATTCTTCAAAACGGATGTAATTTTCACCTTAAGCTAAAACAATACCAATACTTGGTAATTAATTACTCATTTGATTGCCACTGGGAGATTAGGCTCGGTTGCATGGCATACATACATGACTTAAGGTTTGTCTGATCAAGAGCCGTTTCCTCATGAATATTCAACATTCCTGATTATTCTTGCCGACGATCAAAGCTCTATTCCACACCGTACTTGGGCTTTATCCCTTGAACATCCCATGTGCGCTCACCAAACCTAACCCAGATACATGGCGACCTATCTTTGCTGCGATGGAAGTAAATATACCTGATGACATCGTTGAATGGGAATATCCATAAATTGTCTATAAAATAACAGTGTGTGTGTGTGTGTGTGTGTGTGTGTGTGTGTGTGTGTGTGTGTGTGTGTGTGTGTGTGTGTGTGTGTGTGTGTGTGTGTGTGTGTGTGTGTGTGTGTGTGTGTGTGTGTGTGTGTGTGTGTGTGTGTGTGTGTGTGTGTGTGTGTGTGTGTGTGTGTGTGTGTGTGTGTGTGTGTGTGTGTGTGTGTGTGTGTGTGTGTGTGTGTGTGTGTGTGTGTGTGTGTGTGTGTGTGTGTGTGTGTGTGTGTGTGTGTGTGTGTGTGTGTGTGTGTGTGTGTGTGTGTGTGTGTGTGTGTGTGTGTGTGTGTGTGTGTGTGTGTGTGTGTGTGTGTGTGTGTGTGTGTGTGTGTGTGTGTGTGCGTGTGCGTGTGCGTGTGCGTGTGCGCGTGCGCGTGTTTTTACGTATAATAGATAACTGAGGGAGAGTTGGTAATAAAACACGAGTGTTACAAGGCCTCCAAAAGGGGGTTTGTAACATGGAAATCATATCACCTAGGATTTTGATAGGTTATTTCTGTTAAAAATGGCCATTCATTTTATATGACATTAACTGACAGTGATAGATTATAGAAAAACAATATAACCAATTATAGAGTAATCAAGCAATGACAATATACTACGTGCAGGAAAGTAACAAAGTTGAACGAAATAAAAAAATTAGACAATTTTCAAAGTATAATTTCACAGCATTAATGTAAAAAACATAATATTTATAGAAATAATACTGGTTAAATTACCTTTTTTTCCTGTCAACAGTTCTTCAAACATAATCTGCTATGTACATTTCGAAGCATAGAGCTTCATCATCAGGCTTTCCAAAAACGTCACTATTTACATTACACTAAAAACATTTAAAATATTTAAACATTTAAACATATTAAAATAGCACATTTGCCGGCTGGCAATAGACACCAACTGATGACCAATGAGCAGGTAACGAACTCAAACATGTTAACCTACTCCCACCTGTTGACCTTGGACTTTAATTATATTGATTTTCTTCCTTTGTGACTGCATGTTGTTTATTCGGTTGAACAGTACGTTGGACTTGTATTTTAATTTGTCATTCAAAATATTACTTGGATCAGATTTGAAAGCATTGTAAATATGGAGTTCTTCTATTGTATTCATAAAATATGATTTGTTGCATTTATATAAAATTTCTAAATTGTTTTCTAAACTGTCAATATTATATCTATTGGAAATTAAATGTTCAGCAACTTTTGATTTTTGACTTGTTGATTGTTTCGGAAGATGTTCAGAGAAACGTTTTTTAAAAGAACGACCTGTTTGGCCAATGTAAAACTTTGGACAATCAGAACAGTTTATCTTATAAATACCTGTATTTTTGTTCATGTTGTGTTTTTGGATGTTTAGATGTTTATTAAGTTTATTAGAGGTCTTATATGACACATTGATATTTTGTTTCTTTAATTCTTTTGATAATGTATGGTGTAGATAATGGCCATATTCGTATGATACAAATTTTTTATCTGTATTAGGAATCTTTGTGTGTGAATTTCTGTTCTTCTTTTTATTAACTATTTTATCTATTATCTCACTATTGTATCCATTGGCTATAGCAATGTATTTGATGGTGGCTAGTTCGGTTTTGTAATCTTCTTTATCCATAGGTATGGATAGAAGTCTGTGGACCGTACTATTATAGGCTGCCATTTTATGAATCATTGGGTGGTAAGAGGTTGCAACAAAATGAATAAATTGTCAGCTAGTCAAGCCAAAATAGCCTATGAATACAAAAACGTCAAACAAAGAATTTTGAATACTAACCTCAACAATAAATTCAATAAAACATTTTTGAATTTGAACATTATACCAAACTATGTACAAGTAAAAATAAGAAATAAATCATTTGTAGCAAGGAAAACAAAATCAACAGCAGAAAAAATATGGATTAAAAATGAAATAAAATTTTTATACATGAAGAAGAATATGTTAAATAATTTATTATATAGAAAATATCTTGAATTAAGTAATACAATTCATCCTTCTCAAGTGGAACAAACTTTTACAATTATAAACAATCTAGTAAATAAAAACTTATCAAAGAAGGCCAAAATTCAAAACGATAAAATATCTAAACTACTGAAAAATTAACAAAAACCTCTAGGCCTAAATACAATTCAATGCAACCACTTGTTTTACCCAAGAATAATAAACAAGTCAAACATTACATTTACTGAACCAGAAATAGAAATTCTAAACAAAGGTTTGAAACACAACTTACCACAGAGTACATGGAAAAAACAAATCTCTAACGAAATATTACAATCCGAAACAGCAATAAACATATTAAAAGATGACCAAACAAAAACTTATGTAAGACATGTAATTGATAACAAAATCAATTCATTACAAAAAACTAATAAGTTAAAAAATATCAATACTATTAAGAATGATAGAACCACATTATTAAATATAAAGGAAAAACTAATTGACAATAATTGTATTGTCACAAAAGCCGATAAAGGACAATCAATTGTTATCATGAACATAGATGATTATAATACCAAAGTAGAGGAATTTATTAGTAAAAATAATATAGAACTTATTAAGAACGACCCTACAAATAAATTTAATAAAGATTTACTTACAAATCTAAATAAAATAAACCATTTATTTAAGAAAAATGAAATAAAACATCTGAAAATGATAGACCCAAATGCACCACGATGAAAGGATTGCCTAAAACACATAAAGAAGGCACACCCATACGACCTTTAGTCAATTTTACGTCAGCACCTTCCTATAAAGTTGCAAAACGACTTGACAGATTATTAAGAGAGCACATCCACATGGAAAATAATTACAGTATTAAAAATAGCCTAGAAATAGTTAACACATTAGAAAACTCAAATTTCAATAAACAATATACAATGGCATCATTTGATATTGTAAATTTATTCACAAATGTACCAGTAGATATTACTATCAACTTGGTAAAACATAATTTGTCTACATATTCAAAACTGAGCAATGATTTTATAGATGAGTTAATAAACTTACTAGAAATTACCCTGAAACAAAACTATTTTCAGTTTAATAATAAATACTACATCCAAAAACAAGGTCTAACAATGGGATCACCATTATCCAGCATTTTATCAGAAATATATTTGAACCACATTGAAAATAATTATATTTTCTCATCAACCAACAACCACAAAAAGAATATCTTATTTTATAAACGATATGTCGATGACACTATAGTTTTTTATAAAGGAAATACAAGACAATTAGAACTATTGAAAAAATATCTAAATAGTATTGCACCTGACCTACAATTCACATTGGAAACAGAAAAGGATAATAGCTTAACTTATCTCGACCTAAAACTAAAAAAAAGAAAATAACAACATTAAATTTACTGTATACCGCAAACCTACCACTACTGACCATACCATCCATGCAACCTCTTACCACCCAATGATTCATAAAATGGCAGCCTATAATAGTATGGTCCACAGACTTCTATCCATACCTATGGATAAAGAAGATTACGAAACCGAACTAGCCACCATAAAATACATTGCCATAGCCAATGGATACAATAGTGAGATAATAGATAAAATAGTTAATAAAAAGAAGAACAGAAATTCACACACAAAGATTCCTAATACAGATAAAAAATTTGTATCATACGAATATGGCCATTATCTACACCATACATTATCAAAAGAATTAAAGAAACAAAATATCAATGTGTCATATAAGACCTCTAATAAACTTAATAAACATCTCAACATCCAAAAACACAACATGAACAAAAATACAGGTATTTATAAGATAAACTGTTCTGATTGTCCAAAGTTTTACATTGGCCAAACAGGTCGTTCTTTTAAAAAACGTTTCTCTGAACATCTTCCGAAACAATCAACAAGTCAAAAATCAAAAGTTGCTGAACATTTAATTTCCAATAGACATAATATTGACAGTTTAGAAAACAATTTAGAAATTTTATATAAATGCAACAAATCATATTTTATGAATACAATAGAAGAACTCCATATTTACAATGCTTTCAAATCTGATCCAAGTAATATTTTGAATGACAAATTAAAATACAAGTCCAACGTACTGTTCAACCGAATAAACAACTTGCAGTCACAAAGGAAGAAAATCAATATAATTAAAGTACAAGGTCAACAGGTGGGAGTAGGTTAACATGTTTGAGTTCGTTACCTGCTCATTGGTCATCAGTTGGTGTCTATTGCCAGCCGGCAAATGTGCTATTTTAATATGTTTAAATGTTTAAATATTTTAAATGTTTTTAGTGTAATGTAAATAGTGACGTTTTTGGAAAGCCTGATGATGAAGCTTATGCTTCGAAATGTACATAGCAGATTATGTTTGAAGAACTGTTGACAGGAAAAAAAGGTAATTTAACCAGTATTATTTCTATAATATAACAGTTCTGGAGGCTAATAAAACAAAATGAATAAATAATATTTATGAAATAAACAAATGTTGGATGAGTATAATTTATATAACTACTATAGTAATATTTTCCCAACCAATTAATGATTATTTTTATCTAAACGAAAATAATAATAGTTGATTATTGTATATCTTTAATAAGCTAATTGCGAATTACTGTACTCTTTTTGGTATATGTATATTTATTCGGTAAATTCATACTATAATGCTTAAATTTGTAAGGCTTCCTTCGAGGAAGTCTTGTAATATTTTAAAAAATCATCACAATAAAAATATTCCCGGAAGTCTTTGCAAATATTTTAGTATTTCCGATAAAAGTGTAATAAATAGGCCTACATAAAATGTATATTTTATCAATTCTCATGCAAAAACTATAATTACGTAACTGTATTAAACGTCTTGAATATTCCCAGAACTGAAAACACGAAGAAGACGATCTGTGCAAAATAAGGGACTTTTTTATAGTCTTAATTAGTTGGTCATATGGGGGCTATATTATGTAAATGTCCATCAGTGAGAGACATGAAACTACAGGAACTCACAAATAGTTTATCCTCACTTATCAAACAGACTGCATAGGGTTGCTAGTTTATCACAGACATATAATAAATATTTATCACAGACATTACATATATTTAAGAATTATTTGCAGTTTTATAAAATCTTTTAATTATAATTTCTAGTTGTCTAATATTTAACCGCATGAAATCATCGAATAATGTTATTGAATTTGGATCATTGTTAAAAATGTTCTTTACACACGTTGTAAGTTAAATACCATGACGCGTGTTTATATTTAACTGGCTATATCTTGTAAAAATAACAATAGAAGCAACTGTAAACGAAGTAAGGTGAAGGATGAGAGTAAAAGAGATAATGGATTAGAGGGAAAAATTACGTTAGAGCCAATCCCGTGGATTGCAACACATGTCCCGTACTTGGCCCATAGGTGTGCACTCAAGTCCTCAGGCGTGTTTAGACTTAACGACCGCGCCTTAAATACATTTGTCCATTGGAAGAGTAATTTAACCAATTCAACTTAATGTAGTAGTTACAGTTTTAGATTTATTGTTAAAATGTAAGGCAAGTCTTGAACTATTAGGAATTCGAATTCTTTTGTAAAGATAATTGTTACCAAATTATATATGAGAGCAACCAACGCTTCTGGTTAGTAATCTGTCACAAAATTAGTTTATTATAAATAACGATAGTATAAAAATTTGATCATGATATTTCCTTAACAATATACGTAACGCATGGTGCATTACTCAATCACAAATTGGTATTTGAATAATTTATTGGTAGGCTTTTATTTAAGTTTTACTAGTGGTTTTATATAAAACGTATTAACCTCTGTTAGAGCCCATAGTTGTAAGAAATATTTTATTATGACACAAGATAACATATTTACGTCATTTGGTGTATATAAATATTGAGCATTTAAATTATGTGTACAACAATAGTAACAAATTACTATATTATTTAATTTATTTTAAAAGGTTTATTAGTTACTTGATTTATCACATTATTCACTTATTTATTCTCAATCTCTGATTACATGGGTATGTTTTACACACACCTAACACATAGTAAAGTTGTTCACACACGTCATCCGGGAATACATCTGGCCAGGAAAATTATTCTTGTAAGATAATCTAGCCACGGTCTAATCAAAATCAGATAGCAATGCTTGAGTGCTATTTATTATGAAAAAATATTTGAATGATATGTTTATAAAATGGAAATTAGAAAAATCTTAAAAGGTAATCAACAAACACATCACTCAGTGGTATTGAACCACCCGCCCTCCTATACACATACGGTGATATTGATCCAACCACCCACCCATACACCTACAGTGGTATTGTCCCACCCACCCACTCATACACGTACGGTGATATTGATCCAACTGCCCACCCATACACGTACATTGGTATTGACCTAACCATACACGTACAGTGGTATTGACCCACCCGCCCACTCATACATGTACGGTGATATTGATTAAACTGTCCACCCATACACGTACAGTGGTATTGACCTACCGATACACGTACATTGGTATTGACCCACCCACCCACCCGTAGACGTTACAGTGGTATTACATAAACGTACATTGGTATTGACCCACCCGCCCACCCGTAGACGTTACAGTGGTATTAACCCACCCGTTCGCCCATACACATACATTGGTACTGACCCACCCGCCCGCCCATATACGTACAGTGGCACTACAGATCAACCCACACAGATCAATATTAAATTGCGTGTATGGGTAGGCGGGTGGGTCAATACCAAATTGCTTGTATGGGTGGGTGGGTGAGTCAATACCAAAGTGCGTGTATGAATGAGCGGGTGGGTCAATACCACTGTACGTGTACGTAAAAACGCCTGTAAGTGATTTTACGTAAGTAAGTGTGTTAAAAATATGTTATGTTTTGTAAATGACTTTTTTCCTGTTAGTTTTATTGAAAATGTGTACTGTATATACCACTGTTCGTGTATGGGCAGGACAAGTGGATGGGCCAATCACTACTCGTGTATGGACTAGTGGGTGGGCCAATCCCACTGTTCGTGTATAGGCAGGAGGCTGGGCCAATACTACTGAACGTTTATGGACATGTGGGCGGTCCAATACCACTACACATGAAAGTGCCATTCAGCTAATCCCATGATAAAGTGAAGCTTCATCGGTTGTCTTCACTATTAACTAAGAGCATACAATTTATTCACTATAACACTTCTTACCCAAACTAGAGTTTTATATGTCATTCATGTTAGTATTATATATTCTCTTTCAAATTCATAATGATATTGTTACGAGTTACAATAAGAGCTTTTATTAATTATAGTTTAGTGTAATTGTATAATAGGGAACCAAATAAATCACACTTTTTATGGGATTCTTCTTATGGGAATCAACATAGAGAATTCTTTCTTTTTATATCTACTGTACTTAAATTATATTTTAATTTTTTTATAATACTTAACAAGCTCATTGCTTTGGCTAAAGTGTAAAGTATTCCTTAAATACCATGTAAAGCAAAAGTAGTTGTATTTTTGTACATTATTAATGTTACACATAAATTACATGTTAAATGCATTTCTTTTGTAGTTGTATGTAAAATTTTTTGTCATATTTAATTTAAATTGATACGACACACTTTAATCTTACTATAATAAAAACAAGCCAAATTGGTGAAAATGTTTCATATAAACATTAATTTTTATTTTTATAACATATATGTACGTTTATAACATGGTGTTTATCGTAGCTCTCAATATATAAATAAGAAAAACACTCTTGAATATATTTCATAGCTCACCCTGGAATGCCTCCACTTTCCATGTAGTTGGCCAGAGTGACGTCATTGGACCAGACGTCGAACTGCCACTTGCGCAGACCCAACACCCCGCAATGCACCCTTCCCGTGTGGATCCCCACTCTCATATTTACATTGACCCCCATTACATCACGAACTAGCCTGGAACACAAGGCAACAATGATTTGTCTACCAATGAAAAACTTTAACGTGACATATTGCATTACATGTATTAACAGTGATGTGTTAAACGGTACTTAAATAGTATGTGAGTAAAATATCAGTAATTTTAGATTATTTTACAGCCCGATATCACGATCATTCACCCATGAAGAGATGAAATATTTCAGTGTAAACTTTTAATATTAAACTAGATGATACAAGTTTTTTTGTTTTCAAAATAAATAATTTCCAAGTTTTGTCAATTAATATGAAAATCTAAAAGGTATTGTAGTACCCAACATGTCAAATTATTCATTATTTATTATTAAAACGGTGATCTTCATGATATGGGTTAATACAGGGACGCTGTAAGTGTGATGAGTGTAGATGAGCGAGTTTAGTCAATGTTACTAAATAAGATTGACTGTTCCTCAGAAAGAGCTATTTATTAATAGCCAGGGCAACTAAGAGACCTACATTTTTACGTGTAATCTGAACCACGCAGTGTTGGTATGATTTTTAGCTAACTGACAAGCCTGACTCTTGGTTCTCTTCCCTACACAAAATCTTAACCTTATTAACCATCCAACATGGACATACCAGACTCCTCTAGTTGTGTCCACGCTGATGGCAACCATTGAGCGGACACCATACCGGTATTATGAGGACCGAGCATAGAACCTATCACCTATAATCTCCTCAACATTTTATATTCTCAACAAATATACTCCCCTCTTTCCTTGTCCGTTCAGAGAAGCAGTTATCTCAGGTGATCCACACTCGAGGAATCTCTCATGTATGGCTTCAATGTTCAAATAAATGTGTCAACGTCTTGTTCATGTATATTCTGTATATCTTGATTAGGTATTTGCTAATTACCTATAGAACTGAGTCTACTCACGCAATAGCGTCGATCATATCCAGACCCATCTCTACGCAGCAGTGGGCGTGGTCAGGTCTTGGCTCAGGGAGACCGGAGACGCAGTAGTAGCAGTCTCCCAGTAGTTTGATGCGCAGACAGTGATGCTCCTGGGCCAGCCGATCGAACCTGTCAGAACACGTCAACGAATAAAGTCATCCCTCTATGGTATCATTACGTAACAAAAAAGGAACTAATGGATACATAACAACATAAGATTTTATTCACCAACAAGATAATAATAGTATGACGAACAATGTACACGTAGTATCTAGATAATACGAGCAAGAAAGAAATTCAATTAATATATACATATAACAGTCTAATACCATAGGCTGACATAGTTATATAAGGCTGGTTATTGAAACTTAGTGGAAATATTCTTTCTAGTATCTAGATGTGGAAAATACTCTATATCAAGGGCTATACCGTATTTTTCACGAGGAGTCAGGGCCGAAGCCTTCAGTAGAATGGAATAGTGACGCCTCGGGGCTGTCCAATCTTCACTGCCTAGTGCACGCAGCACCGACCCTCGCTCATTAATCATATATTTATAACTATCACCACAGAATATAGACAGATACAGAAGCCCCACGCAATGCTAAATTTTGAAACGCGAGATCGCTTAACTCACCGGCCAGATCATACGCGGCGCTAGTGGTAAAAACCGGCCAAGCGCGGTTGCCAAACTGTGGCTGGCCGGCCGGCCCAGCCGGCCAGGGAGAAATCCCTCGCTACGCATCATCGTCTCTGGTCTCTCAGGCTAGTCAACTGCAACAGTCCCGCGTGTATGGCATGAGCGCAGTCCAACAATGATGCATATGCGGAGTTTAATATTACTGTACATCTTTTACTGTTAAAACGTAATGTTCATATTAACATTTTTTATCGACAATTATTGTTTGTTTGATTCGGTGCCTGCCCTAAACCGCCCAATCTTAGTAATTACTAGAAAAAAATTAAAATAATCAGGTATTCTTTCCTATAATACGTGTTTGTTTCTCTTGTTTACTATAGGTCTTCACCGACAAATTTTGCATAACTTGGTGAGACCTAGATTTTGTACACACGAGTAAAAATAAGTAAATAAAACATATGGAAAAATATTTTGCCTGTGTAAAGGCCCGTGTAAATGAATAAAGTAAGTCTAAAAGCGTACTATCATGCAACTATTTAAGATAGTAATAATAATAATAAATACTTGCAAATTTGTAAATAATAGTCTACATAAATGTTAGTAAAATTATTTTGTATACTTTATTATTTTATTGGCGTTGTCAGACTAAAATTCCATACACGTAGCTTAATCAACTATTTAAAAAATACATTATTTTAAACGTTTCTTCAGGTTATCATCAGTAGGGTGCTATTTTCGCTCAAAACATGACTAACTGAAAATTAGATAAATATAAAACATAAATAATCCTATTACAAAGAACAAATGTTTTCCAATTTTATCGTGGCTAGGGAGATGATTTCTTTAAGTATTATTAAAGCCAAACAACACTGACTAATCACAAATTCTCAAAAATCATAAGACCAAGAAATTTGCTATAAACATTCATTATAGGCTATAGACAAAGAGGGGATTTGTCAACAGTTTTTCTTAAAAATCTAAATTAAGGAAGATAACTAATATCCCAATACTAGCAAATCATTGTTACCCTAACAATGAGAACGCTTATGACGTGCACGGTTGACACTGTTGCACACTTGACATAAGAGGTTATTTTTAAACAGTGTATTGAAACAATGTTAAGCATGTAATACGAAGAAAAATAACAAAATTACACGAGTGAGCGAAATGAGCGTAGCCAGTAACGGGGTTTTGCACACTTAGCGTGCTGTGTTATCTCCTAGTTTAAGAAAAAATTAGGTTTTGGATTATTACTATTATTTTTTACAGTTTTAAATGGGTAAAAAATGTTTAAAGGAACATAAATCTCGAATGGGGACAAAGTTTTTGGGAGATTGAAGGCGATAGGTTCCATGTTTGGTCCTCTTAATACCGATACGGCGTCCGCACAATGTTGCCATCGACGTGGACACTACTAGAGACGTATGGGGTGTTCATGTTGGACGGTAGTCAAGGTTCGGATGTTGTGTAGGGAAGAGAACTGAGTGTCAGACTTGTCTGTTAGCTGAAAATCAGACCAACACTACGTGGTTCGGATTTTACGGAAAGATCCAGGTCCGATAGTTGCCCTGGCTGTTGGGCTATTAATAAATTGCACTTTCTGAGGAACAGTTAAACTCAGTTAGTAACCAGGCTACACTCATATCATCGTTCATATTCGCCTTAAAATACGCTCAACGTTGTGTAAGCGTCTCATATGTTAGAACGAACACTGTTTCCTTCAAACTAGATGGAAAATAATATTTGAGGCAAAGTTCAAAGAACGCGCGCCCATCACGTGGTCATCTACTTCCTGCATCCTTTCCGTCTGTAAAAAAAAAAAAGTCTGAATAAAACTCAGTCAATCTATATACTATAAAGCTCGATGTAGTGACTGACTGACTCACTGACATAAATGTTGAGGCATTTCCCGGCGTCTTACCCGGGTATACTTGAATTGAAGCTCTCTGTCTGAAACCTCCAGAAAAATTCACAAAAGTTTACATTTTTCACTCATAAACAAGATGGCGGCCTTTTTACCCCAAAACTTCCCCAATGTCCCCAATGGAAAAAATCACTAAAAAGTAATTTTTATTACCTAAGTTGAAGAAAATCTTTAGTAAAATGTCCAAACATTCACAGTTCTACACGTGTAATAAACGCGCACCTTATATATGAATTTCAGCTTAATAACTCAAACATTTGTGCTATCGGGGGCTCAAAAACTGAAAATTTTAAAAATGAAAAATTTTAGAAACTGATCTAATCTACTCAAGTGATGTATCAATTTAAAGCCATATCTCTCCTGAAACTAAATACAATATCAGATTTTGAACAGGATAAATATTAAGGGGTAAATGCTCCTAAAACAAAACAAAAAACTCCTAAAACCACTAAAAGGGTAGTACAAAAATAAAACTAACAAGTGGAGCATAAAACTATAGCTATTTATATCAAAAATTACATTTTACCTTTACATCTTGGAAGAGACAACGTTTAAGGGTTCTGCCCCCCCCCCCCCCCCGAATAAAAAGAAGCTCCAAAACCCAAAATTGAGTACTAATGTCAAACTAATACACTCAAGTGGGGTATCAAAATAAAAGTATTTTTCTCTTAAATACTAATTTACCATCAGATTTGAGAAAAGTCTATGTTTAGGGGTTCCGCTGCCCCAAAAACCAAAATTAATGGTCATACTGGTTAAAAATCCTGACGAGGCAGAGGGCCGATCTTTCTCACGAGGCGACATGCCGAGATCCACAAATGGACTGTAGCAGTATCTTGGTGAGGCCGCAAGCCGAACTTTCCCCCGCAAGGCCGTAGGCCGAGTTCCATAACTGCCTGTATAAGAGCGTCTTGGCGAGGCCGCAGGCCGAGTTCCTCAAATGGGACTGTAGCAGAGTGTCTTGGTGAGACCGCAAGCCGAACCTTCCCCCGCGAGGCCTGTAGCAGAGCGTCTTGGCGTGGCCGAAGGCCGAGCTCCCCCATGAGGCCGCAGGTGACCCATATCTCACGAGCACAGCGAGTGACGACGGGGTTGGCATGCGAATCGGGCAGGGGTGCCCCTAGTTTCTGAATAAAATTGGTTTGGTTTCGGTTATTTTATCATTGTGTCTTGTTATAACTTAGTGTTTTAATGGAGAGAAAGAAAGACTACGACAGTTTGTGTTAGAGGAAGTATAAAAATTTATACAAATAGAATCACTGCGGATGTTAAGGTTCCCAAAACACCTTTCACACGTGTACGTGGAGAACTGTGGTAAGTGAAAGAAATTTTTTAAATAATACACATCATTTAGGCCTAGATTATTTTCCTCGAGCCATTTGTGCCATGTGTTAATATAAATTAATCAAACGTCTTCTGCGTCTTGTCCCCGCATTGTAAATTACCTTCTATTGTCTAAAACTGTAACAATGCCATGAGTAAACTGAAAAATACTAAATTAAAATGTTAAAGTGTTTAGCAAAGCCCGTCTTCAACCTTATGGTAGCGCTATCAGCGTTCACGGAGTGAATGTGACGAACGCTGCAGTCGCACACCATTCACACACCTTACTTCACTAATCTATGCGATACATTTCCTGCAGCAAAAGTATACCCACATTCGTATTTGGTGACTAATAGTTAAAATGAATAAGTGAAACCAGTTTGATATAAACTCCACGTTAGAGCAAACTATTTACATTATCATAATCCGGGTAGGACCGTGTCTGACTGCTATGTACACTAATTAGATGTTGCCGACGTTTCGAGTGCATTGCAGCTCTCATCTTCAGGGCGACATACTCATCACCAGGTACATTACATATACTCTGTGGATCTAGTAACAGAGTGTGTTGCCCTGAAGATGAAACTGCAATACACTTGAAACGTCGGCAACATGTACATAGCGTGCATACAAGCTGAAAAAAATATAGAAACGCTGTTACAGCTTTTATATGACTTAACATATAAAAGTGAAATCTTGCACATCATCTTGGTCACAAAAACCTACTTTTTCATACCATTAGTGACTTTTCATCCTTTCACTGGTATGGCCCGTGAGGAGTTGAACGAACATCTTAAATCTAAGCCAAGTTTGGTATTTAATGAAAGGTCTATTTAAGAGAATTAATTGTCGCAAACTGGACTTGGAAAGGATTATCCTTTACAGAGTAGCGGTCATTTGAATGTCATGACAAACAAATTGTCTTGTGAAGTAACTAATTTGTATGGTAATTTTTCCATACATAATTTGATAATTTAATTTCTCTTAGTAATTGTGTTTAAGACTTATCTGTTCTAAAGACTTGGATATAAATCAGTCTTTTAACTGTGTCACCAATATTCCTTTTTTTTTTTTTTTTTTTTTTTTTTTGTCTCTTAATCTGTCCACTTTAAAGTATCTACAAGCAGTAATAAGCGCCCTATTAAATTGGCCAAATTGAAAGGTTTAAAAATGTGAAAAGGGATGTAGAAAATAGAGGGTTGAGTAAGATGAATAAAAATAATGTGGTTATGAAAGATCGAGATACGAGAAATTTTGGTGATAAGATATAATTTTTAAAATAGTCTATATGTTTACTATGTGATTACAGTATTTATTTTGTATTGTATAACACTTTTAGGGCGTATTTATGTAACAATTTATGTTTTATTTTTGGGTTTAATCAAATGTTTATTAATGTAAATAGTTCATAAATGTATCGATAGTTAAAAGTATAACTTCTAATTATATGTTTCAAGGATCCTTATAAGCATGTGCCATCAATACAATTTGCTTGTCTCTGTATCTGCTCAGGTACAGTATATAGTATCTATAAACATTGATGATATTCAGTCGGTATAAAATAAGTAAAAAAATCAATCAATTTGGCAAATTGAAAGGTTTAAAAATAGTAAGCCCTAATAAAAATGAATAAAAATAATGAGCTTATAAGAGGGATGTATTGAGAAATTGTGGTGAATAAATTCTGTATAGTATGTATGTCTAAATTATGTTATATTTTATAGTTCCTCGCCGTATAATATCACTGACAATGCCCAAGCTAACTGCAGAATAAAAATTTTGGTTTTCTTATCATCCAGCGTTATTTTATCTTCCTTAAACAATTAATTGTTTCATAATTTAATTTGATAAATTATCATAAATGTTTAATAAACTTGTTTACTAAGAATACAATTAAACAATCCCCTTCATTTAGAAGTGCATAAAATAGGTTTCATTTGCTCAACGTATAACTTATGTATTAGAAGAATTTGGCTAAAATTCAAACAAGAGGATGTATAGGGTCAAAATACGTGGAGTAAATGCAACTCAGTGAACGTAAGCGGGGGTAGGCATATTCCGGGCCTTGCACTCAGTGCCCTGTCTGACTGTCGGTTGGAGTTTTGTCTGTCCATTCTGTATATTCCTCCCTCCACTGTGGGAAAACGGGAATCCCGCACTACGATCTGGCAACGCCGCGCCAGTTAGCGACCGTCGCAACGCCTTCATTTTGAGAAATACCACTAACTGCCCGTTTCATTATTTCCTATACCGTGGGGCTTCTGTATCTGTCTATATTCTGTGCTATCACATACTAATTATATACATAAAAGCTACACAAACCCAAAGGGAAATCACGGGTAATCAAACGGTATTTATTATAATAAAATTAAAGCCTTTTCTATTATCTACGAGCAAAAAATAACTACAATGCTTAAAATATTTGCAGTTTGAACATATAAAAGTTAGTAATCGAGGAATATCTTTATGTTTTGGTCAGGAAAAACTTCCTATTAGAAATTTCATTACCGTTCGAAAAAACATTTTTTATAGAACCACTCCTTACGTAGATTTTAATCGGTTAAATGCAAAGCTCTTCACTGCCGAGTGCTGGCGTGCTCTTCGAAATAATAAGTCTAATTATTTTTTACCAATGCTTAGAAAAGTATACAGGGTGTAACTGAAATACTAGGATAAACTTCAGGAGGCTGTTCCTGGGGTCAAAAGAATCCAAAAAGTTCTTAGAAACGTATGTCCTAATATATAGTTTTCTGTCTGTCTTTCCGTCTATGTTTTTTACATTATATTTATTTCTCAGCAACCATAAAAGGTAGAGTGCTGAAATTTGGCACGTATGCTATACTAGTAATACTCTATTACATAAAAAATTTCTAAAAAAATTCGTCAAACTATTTCAAAATGGTGGCTTGTTGAATCTAAATTAAAATGTTTCACAATTTATAATTTTTCGATCAAATATTACTAAACGACAACAGTGAAATAAAATGATATTATTAAAATCATAACGATTAATAATAACAACAATTAATTAAGTGCTTTAATAATTCAAGTTAATTGGTTCTCCTCATTTAGGACTAAGCGGATGTGAAAGTGGATATATTCATATTACAAAAACATGAAGATCTAATTGTAAATATAGATATATAACAGCTGTATTGCATAGATAAGACGAAATAGGAAAGTTAAAGTAAACAATATATCTGATGTGGGATCACTTATTATTATTTATATACAAGTTATTTAATTTAATACTAAATATTTGTTTTTGAAATGAGTTAAAGAAGAACATAAGGAAACATTTGTAAAAACCTTTTACTAAATAAACAAAGTACCAATAAACCCTATATATTGGTATATAAACTAAAACTACAAGGTACCATACGGGAAAACGCACTAAACAAAAACGTTACCTTTAAAGATAATATATTTTTGAACTACGAATGTATTCCTCTATTCTCTATAAGAAACATTGTAAAACAATGAATTAATGAGTGCGTCATAATACTTCTAAACTTTACATTAGTGAATCAGTATGAGGAATACGAGTTGAATTATTATAGTTTTCTTGTAGAAGTTTTTCATGTTCTGTTGTATATACTTGATGGAATACAACAGTATTCCATACAAAATGGAATGTTATATATATTCCAACAAGTATATACAACAGAACTATTATAGTTTACTGGACGTTCTCGTGATATTGATTTAAGTTGACAGAAATGAAACAAACAAACACGGGAAATATGGTGTGAGTCCAGGAACGCAATCTATAAAACGTTACGGTTGATGATGTTTCCGCTCACCTGGCGAAGAGTTCGTTGAGTAGACGTACGAGTTCCTGAGCCGTGCACTGGTCACTCAGACTCGTGAACCCACAAATGTCAGCAAACAGAATGCTGAAAAATATTAATTATTTAAAGAACCTAAAACATCACATAGTTTGTGTTTTGTATATTGCAATTATTTAAACTAGAAGCAAAAACAAAGCAAATCCTCGTGTAGTAAACAGAGACAATCTATATATAAAAATGGGAATGATGGTTGTTGATAGTTTGTTTCGAATGAATGTTATGTGAGGAGAAGGTCAATAGAATATTAGTATACAAGGTTGGGTGAGTCCTTCTCACCAAATTTCCGTAGAGTATGTCTATAATATTTTCGTATAAATGGCTGGGTAAGAAAGATGTCAATAGTATTTCCATATACAAGGTTGGGTAAGAGCGATGTTAATAGTATTTTCGTATACAAGGTTGGGTGAGAGGGATGTTAATAGTATTTTCGTATACAAGGTTGGGTGAGAGGGATGTTAATAGTATTTTCGTATACAAGGTTGGGTGAGAGAGATGTCAATAGTATTTCCATATACAAGGTTGGGTGAGAGCGATGTTAATAGTATTTTCGTATACAAGGTTGGGTGAGAGGGATGTTAATAGTATTTTCGTATACAAGGTTGGGTGAGAGGGATGTTAATAATATTTCCGTACACAAGGTTGGGTGAGAGGGATGTTAATAATATTTCCGTATACAAGGTTGTTTGAGAAGGATGTCAATAGTATTTCCGTATACAAGGTCGGGTGAGAGCGATGTTAACCTCATATATGGAAATATATAATCCAACCTTATATATTTCCATATATAAAATTGGATGAGAGTGATATCTATAGTATTTCCGTATGAAAGGTTGGATGAGAGGGATGTTAATAATATTTTCGTATACAAGGTTGGTTGAGAGCGATGTTAATAGTATTTTCGTATACAAGGTTGGGTGAGAGGGATGTCAATAGTATTTCCATATACAAGGTTGTTTGAGAAGGATGTCAATAGTATTTCCGTATGAAAGGTTGGATGAGAGGGATGTTAATAATATTTTCGTATACAAGGTTGGTTGAGAGCGATGTTAATAGTATTTTCGTATACAAGGTTGGGTGAGAGGGATGTCAATAGTATTTCCGTATGAAAGGTTGGATGAGAGGGATGTTAATAATATTTTCGTATACAAGGTTGGTTGAGAGCGATGTTAATAGTATTTTCGTATACAAGGTTGGGTGAGAGGGATGTCAATAGTATTTCCATATACAAGGTTGTTTGAGAAGGATGTTAATAGTATTTCCGTATACAAGGTCGGGTGAGAGGGATGTTAACCTTATATATGGAAATATATAATCCAAACTTATATATTTCCATATATAAAATTGGATGAGAGTGATATCTATAGTATTTCCGTATGAAAGGTTGGGTGAGAGGGATGTTAATAATATTTCCGTATACAAGGTTGGTTGAATGCCATGTTAATAGTATTTTCGTATACAAGGTTGGGTGATGGGATGTCAATAGTATTTCTATATACAAGGTTGGGTGAGAGCGATGTTAATAGTATTTTCCTATACAAGGTTGGGTGAGAGGGATGTCAATAGTATTTCCATATACAAGGTTGGGTGAGAGCGATGTTAATAGTATTTTCGTATACAAGGTTGGGTGAGAGGGATGTTAATAGTATTTTCGTATACAAGGTTGGGTGAGAGTGATGTTAATAGTATTTTCGTATACAAGGTTGGGTGAGAGGGATGTTAATAATATTTCTGTATACAAGGTTGGGTGAGAGGGATGTTAATAATATTTCCGTATACAAGGTTGGGTGAGAGCGATGTTAATAATATTTTCGTATACAAGGTTGGGTGAGAGCGATGTTAATAATATTTTCGTATACAAGGTTGGGTGAGAGTGATGTTAATAGTATTTTCATATACAAGGTTGGGTGAGAGGGATGTTAATAATATTTCCGTATACAAGGTTGGGTGAGAAGGATGTTAATAGTATTTTCGTATACAAGGTTGGGTGAGAGCGATGTTAATAGTATTTCCGTATACAAGGTCGGGTGACTTGGTTGTTAAAAGTATTTATATATACAAGGATGTGTGAGAAGGGGATACCGATAGTATTTCCGTATGAAAGGTTGGGTGAGAGGGATATCAGTAGTATTTATGTATACATGGTTGGGTGAGAGGCTAATATGTACTATTTTAGGTTAAAACGTTTTTGAAAACAATGATGTAATATGTTTTTAAATAATAGGCATCCAACAGAAAAACCAACACTTTTGTAACGTACGTTTTGTTTGTTCAATTCTTAAGGATACTTAAGATGCTAATAGTTTATTTATCAAGGAAAGTGTTATCAAAGAACTAATATAAGTAAATCTTTAGTAAGAATAGTTAGTTTTTAGTATTTAGTTAAATTGTGAGTGAATAAATTATTAAAATTATTAAACCTTTTCTAGTGAAGTGAACAGGCACTAAAAGCTTTATGGATTAACTGATATCCGATTCCCTTTGTCCTCAGAGTGTACGCTCCATGGCGCAGATTGAAGATTATTCTTTTTAGAGAAAACTAAATTTAAGAGGGTATTTTTTCTTAGCTGTAAAAGTGGTCTTTTACGATATATTCCACTGATATTCCATTGGGGAAATTGAAAACATACCATATAACAGGGTGAGATAAAATCTAATGGCCTTTATCAACAAATTCTACTAATGGCTTTTACCGCATCCCCGTGTCCAATACCACCACGTCTCAGCTTACATTGTTCATTATTGACTGAAGCTCAAAGCGAAGGGTGCAGAATATCATTAATGTTTAATGAAATAGTAAATTGTATCTAGTTTATTGCATTTCATAAAGTTGTGTTAATGTTAATGTCAACTTTCATTCAAACAGTTTTGAGTGAAAATAAGATTTAATCACCGTTGAAAAAAGCAGAAAAACTATTTTTTAACATCATACCTCTTTCATAAAGAGACTAATTATACTATAACAGAACCTAGATATATTGATTTTAGGTTATGAGTCAGTGATTTAGCTTTTTGTTTCATATTTTATTTCCACATGGTAATGATGATATAAAATGAATGCAGTAAACCAAGAACAGTTTAATTCATTTATTTCAGAATTATTCTTATCTTGATCCCGTACAATTAATTTTGATGAAGAAACGTGGAATAAAGATTGTTGCAACTTGAAAACATTTCTTAACGTTTTCCACCTAAAAATGAATGTCCAAAAATTGACATTATACATTCAGTATATCATTTATAACTATTGTAGCCTATATTAGCTAACATCCCAAACAGCAATGTTGCCATACGTTCTAATTGTTGAATGATTGAAATGTTAACTAGTGTAGTAAATAAAGAAGTTTAAATCCATTAACCAAAATAGTAAGGCATGCCAATGAAATGAAATCGTTTCAAGGCAACCACAAAATTATCGGACTTTTTTAATAACAAAAACAAAAGCATCTAATTAAAAAAAAGGAAATTATAATATTATCTATTCAGGGGTTAAAAAAATTGTGCAATGTTATTTTTCAATAAAAATTAACTGGAAATAATGATAAGTTGTTGACTGTTGTTCTTAGAGTATGTGCACATTTTTGTTATATAAAATCTATTAATACATTAGCTAAGCATAGGTCTTTTTATTCGAAGGAGTACTTTCCGTATATGGTTGGTATCGTAGTTGCTTAAACTAGGTAACTTCATAAACTAGAGATTATGTGTTCGATCCCAATCAGAGTAAAAACAAATTTAGAAGTCAGATAATAACCAACTGCTGTTCATTCGCCTAAGCAGGTAGTTAGGAAATGGCCCTTCTAAACAATTGTTTGTCTTTGTTTGTAACAAAGCCTATATTTACTCGTTTAGATTCATCAAACTCATTCGAAATCCATATTCACCTATATCTGTATTGTTGGTGTCTCAAAAATAAATAAATAAAAATGATAACAATAAAACCACCGTCTGAATGCCAAAATCTTTTATAGTGTAATAGTGAACGAGTAAGAATTATATATTTTCATAATCTTTCTACTTGTGATTAATTTAAAAAAAAATTTTTGAAAATAATGCAACGTTTGATATACAGGACAAGGAAGCCACATAGCAAAAATACATTTCGTATAATTAACGAAAATCAATGTTTGGGTGCGTCTGAAGTAAATTTGTTTCCCTGCTGAAATATTACTGGGAAACAAGATCCATAGGACGGTGATCTACATTAAATCTTTATATTTCAAAAGCCTTTCAAGAACTATAAAATTTGTTTTGAACAAAATTTAAAACAGAGGCTTAAATTTAAAAAAAAATGTATATAATTAGTTTATAAAAACATGTTTCAGTTAGTAAATTGTTACCGTGACAACTGCTTTCATCAACCCTATAAATCTATAAAGTTACTTTTATACTTTACAGAAAAAATAGTACAAATCAATAAAAAATCTCATTGAACTATTTGTGTACTTTATCAGAAAAGTCTTCTTAGATTATTCATACCTAATTTGCATATTTTACATGTGATGAAGTAAAGTGATTTACAAAGTAATTATATTCACCTGACATTTTCATGCTTTTGAATGTAGATCTTGTGGAACATTGTGTCCTGAGGTTTGCCGGCGATGTCAGCCTTCATCTCCATAGCTACGTGTCTTGGAAGCACGGATAGCAACAACCGCTCCTACAACAGACAACTTAGCTTTGAACGTAGATCTTGTGGAACCTTATGAAAAGGGGAAATGTTGTTATAAAAATGCCTAATTGAGTTCAATTAAGATATTCGCTTCTCTACTAACTACGTTAACTTCACCAGCTTGTTCCACTGACAAAAAGTAACAAGAAACTTCATATAAACCACAGTCCAATTTTTAACCGTTTGGCTATAATGGTGCATTTTGTGATTTTTTTTAAATTACACGACTTGTTACTGTTAGTTTGACGGTAAAACCAAACCAATTTTAATTATGACATGGAAGTAATACCACTTTAAAGAGTATTACCTATAAATTAAAAATATTACTCAAATAATAACTCGTTTTGTAATAACCGAAAAATTGAACATTTTTAAATCAGACTTTATCCTTTAAAATTTAAGGCTCAATTAAAGCAGTTAAATTGTTTCTATTCTTACGTTTAATACTGAAAAAACGTCCTTATTTATTTGTATTAAAATTATGTATAGATATTAAGGGGTCATACTTGAAAAAACTGTTGAAATTTCATACAAATATTGATAAGGATACAGCATTAGGGTTCATCATATTTGTTATAAACACCAAACTTATGACTGTGTGTCTGTAATTTCTATACCAGCTGAATATGTTTACTACATCAGCTGATTGGGTATTTAATAGTTATAATTAGATGATTTTTTATTGTCGTATTACAAAACTGTTTTTTATATTGTGACATCCAGAGTGGCCTCCATCCTGGGAACCGGTGATGCGGAAGTAATGGATGGGTCGCTGACCACCTGCCCTGCTTGTTTACAACCTTTGGGGCACAATGGCTTACGCATGAACGCCCTTACCTCAATGGACTTCTAGATTGTTCTCGGTTGACGAGCCAGCTCTGTCACGGAACTTCGGGCGCAGGGGAATTCAAGAAGCTTCTAGATGGAGACCTGCAGGTGATATATACGGCCCGGATACCAGCGCGAGTCAGACAGTCAGTGAGTCTAGAGCCTACAGCCCGGGTGTTTGCAGCGACAGTGAGCGAGTTCTACAGTGCGAGTGAAGTGTCCGAGTATAGTGAAGTGGTCTACGGAGAAGTTACCAGTGAGTGGTTCGTTGTGGGGATCAACGAAGGAGCAGTGCGGTACTTGTGGACGACTTCTGAAGGGACACTGAAGAAACTGTGAGTGAACTGTTAGCATTGGACTGTAGGTAGTAGGGAATCTAGTAAAGTCACTTCGAAGTCCGTAATTGTAAATAGAAATTAGAGTCACTTTATAGTTAGTAATTGTAAATAATAGTAGAGAATCTAGGAAAGCCACTTTATAGAGCTAGGAATTGTAATTAAAAGAAGGGAATTTAGTAAAGTCACTTTGCAATTAGTAGTTGTAATTGATTGCCATTTATTGATGCCATCTAAGATTGTAAATATAAATTAGTTTAACTGTAACAGTAGGCCTAATAGTAAATTGTACTTTTCACAATAGTTAAAGTTAAGGAAATAATCCATTTAATTATAATAAGTTAATTTTATATATTCAATAAATTTAGTAATTGTTTAGTATATCGTGTTGCTTATTTGTAAAACCCACATAGTGATTAATTATTTATAAATTAGGACATAAAAAAAAGTCACACTGGTGTCAGAAGTGGGATAGAGTTGTTGAGCAACACGTTTAATATTTTTTATTTATTGATAGTTATTGTTAAGCTGTTTATTGAATTCATTTACTGGACGATGGCATCTAGTGGGGTTAAGTTAGTAGACTTAAAAGTGGCTGATTTAAAGCGGGAGTTAGAAAAAAGGGACTTAGATCATACTGGAACAAAATCAGTTTTAGTAAGTAGACTTAAGCAGGCAATGCTAGAAGCAGGGGATGATCCAGAAACATTCCTTTTTGAAACTGAAGCTAGTTCACTTAAGTCTATGATTACCAGAAATGTCGAGAAATTACAAAGTAACTTAAAAAGAAATGCAGAGGAATTACAAAGTGACTTAAAAGGAAATGTCAAGAAATTACAAAATGACTTAAAAGGAAATGCAGAGGAATTACATAAATTATATAGTGACTTAAAAGAAGTGAAAGATGACTTAACCGAAAAACTAAACAGTAATTGTAAAACCTTGAAGGAAGAGTTAGCTACAGAATTTAATTATAAAATTTGCAAAGTTGAAGACGAATTTAAAAAACAATTAGATGACTGTTCGAAGCAATTAGGTGATAGGATTAGGGTTTTAGAAGAAATGGTTCAGGGGAGGAAGGAGTCAAAAACCTGCAACGAACCACCTGGGATCTCAGGAAGTGGACAGCAACCGCCAGCCTGGAACCTCGGCCCAGTGTGAGTCCACCCGTAAATAACGCAAGTTTGCCAACCTTCGACGGAAAGATGTCCTGGGAAGATTTGATTACTTTGTTTGAGACTGCCGTTGCTGTCTACAATTGGCCATCATCAGCGAAGGCGTCCATGTTGTGCCTTTCACTTCGTGGAGAAGCTCTGAGCGTACTGCAAACCGTTCCACCTGCTGAGCGACATAATTACGAAGATTTGATTAGACGGTTGGAAATGCGGTTCGGACATAAACACATGGAACTGGTCTACAGATCTCAGCTCAGGAGTCGTCACCAGAAGTCCAATGAGAGTCTTCAAGAATTCGAAGCTGACATCGCACGATTAGTGAGGGGCGCTTATCCCACAGTGGACGAAGCTGTCTACGAGAGCCTATCCATTGAAAGGTTCCTCGATGGACTGCGGGATGCTGAGACGCAGCAGGCTGTAAAGTTGGCCCGGCCTAACACTTTAAACGAGGCCCTGACGCAAGCCTTAGAGTTTGAGGCCGTAAAGCAATCCGTCCGGGGCCAGGCACGTCTGCGAGGAGTCTACGCAGAGGAAGAAGAACCTATGAACATAGAAGACATCGTAAGAAAAGTGCTTGATGCCCTGAGGGACCGGAAGAAGGAGATTCGCTGTTGGGGGTGTGGAGAGTTAGGCCATCCCCGAAGTAAATGCCCGAGTAAAGCCTCTCGGGGGGCAGAGGCAGGAAAACTAAAAAGGGTTGATGGGAAGGGGCAACTGTCAACCCAGCAACTTGAGGCCCCAGCTAAGAGCATCATCGTAGCATCTTTGTCAGGTCAGACCAACAGCCTTTACATAGACGGATTGGTAAACGGGGAGCCCAGAAGCCTTTTGCTGGACACTGGTGCAACGATGACGATATTGAATGAAGATATTTGTCCTTCCTCTATGAAAATAACTCCGACGACCTGGACAGTGAAGACTGCGACTGGGGACTTTGCCAGCGTCCGCGGGGAGACAGTTGCCACCTTCTGCATCGGGGGTGCATGTCTTGAGCATCGCGCTCTTGTAGCTGACATTGAGGAGGACGTCATACTCGGCATGGACATGATGACGAAACTTGGCTTACAGTTGGACCTCAGGAAAGGAGTGACGACCATTGGGGGAGAGGAAGTTGCTCTTCAGCATAGGAAGAATTTATCTTCTTGGGTGCGCTTGTTGAAGGACGCCACTCTGCCACCTCGAACTCAAAAGATCGTCAGAGCAGAAATGGACAAGACTATTCCGGAAGGCCAGAACTTAATGCTGGAACCAGTTATAAACGACGAGGAACTTGGACGTGGGGTACTTGTAGCGAAAACACTGTTCAAATCTTCTAAGGAAGTTCCAGTCCGTATAATGAATTTGAATGACCATCCTGTGGCATTGAAACAAGGTAAGCTCCTAGGTAAATGTTCTTCGGTTTCTTCTGTTTCACGAGCTGATAGGAATATCTCTTCAGACCATAAAAACCTTCCAGAAGACATAGCGGAGTTTGTAAGAGATGCATGCAGGGGAATGACATTGGATCAAACGAAGCAAGTCGCTAGGCTAATAACAGAGTATCAAGATGTGTTTGAAACTGCTACGGGGCCAAAAGGTAGGACAACTGTGGTTCAACATAAAATTGATGTTGGAGACGCTAGACCAATCCGTCAAATACCTAGAAGACTACCCTGGGCGAAGAGAGAAGAGGCAGAGCGAAAAATAAAAGAAATGGAGCAAGATGGAGTGATTGAGCCCTCCAGCAGCCCATGGACTTCGCCGGTAGTACTAGTAAAGAAGAAGGATGGGACTTCCAGGTTCTGCGTGGATTACCGACTACTGAACAATGCTACGAAGAAAGACAGTTATCCCTTGCCCCGGATTGACGACACTCTGGATGCTCTCGGAGGTTGTAAGTTCTTCTCGACCCTGGACTTGAAGAGCGGGTACTGGCAGGTGGAGATAGCTCCGGAGGACAAAGAGAAAACAGCGTTTTCCATAGGGAATGGAAACGGACTTTGGCAGTTCACGGTGATGCCCTTTGGACTTTGCAATGCTCCAGCTACCTTCGAGAGACTCATGGAAAATGTGCTACGGGGACTGACTTGGGAAACTTGTCTAGTGTATCTGGACGACATCATAGTCATAGGGAAGACGTTTAACGACCATCTTCAGAATCTGGAGAAAGTTTTTAAGAGGCTTCGTTCTTCCAACCTGAAGTTAAACCTAAAAAAATGTAATCTTTTCAAGAATAAGGTTAACTATCTTGGACACGTAGTGTCGTCCGAAGGAGTGACTGTGGACCCGGAGAAGATTAGCACCGTGAAGGAGTGGCCTGTCCCACGTAACAAACATGAGGTGAGGAGTTTTCTTGGACTTTGCACCTACTACCGCCGCTTCGTGAAGGGCTATGCTGATATTGCTAAGCCACTGACCAAGCTCACCGAAGAACAGCGTAAGTTTGAGTGGACTCCGGAGGCTAGTGAGGCTTTTGAGACACTTAAAACTTCCCTTTGCAGCGCTCCAATCTTAGGGTTCCCACGGTTTGGAGAGAAATTCATTGTGGACACGGACGCCAGCGATGTGGGTATAGGGGCAGTTCTCTCCCAAGTTCAGGACGACCATGAAGCTGTAATAGCTTACTTCAGCAGAACGCTATCCAAAGCAGAGAGGAATTATTGCGTCACCAGAAGAGAGCTACTTGCAGTCGTGAAGTCATTAGAGCACTTTCACAAGTACCTCTATGGACAGCCTTTCCATTTAAGGACCGACCATTCTGCCCTGACTTGGCTAATGAACTTCAAGAACCTGGAGGGACAGACAGCTCGATGGGTGCAGCGTCTTCAAGAATACAACTTCACCTCTGAACACCGACGAGGGAGAAACCATTCCAATGCCGACGCCCTGTCTCGCCGACCTTGCCCAGAGGGTTGTAAGCACTGCTCCAAGGTAGAAGAAAGGAATCTGTCCGTGGAAGTGCGCTGTGTCTCTTTGGAGCCAGCTAGTGGATGGGAGCCGGAGGAACTCCGTAAAGAGCAGCTTGAGGATAGTGAGGTTGGACCACTGCTGCGGGAGAAGGAATCGGGGGCTCGTCCTAGCTGGGAAGACATTGCAGCTAGGAACCATGTGTATAAGAGCTACTGGGCACAGTGGGACTCAATGAAGGTTAAGAACGGAGTGCTTATAAGAATCTGGGAGGCCCCTAATGGTAGGAAGCAGATTGAACAGATTGTGCTCCCCAGAAATAAAAGAAAGGAAGTGCTGGAGGAAATCCACAATGGATCATCTGGCGGGCACTTAGGTGTCAACAGAACGGTAGACAAGCTACGTCAGCGGTTCTACTGGTTGAACTTGAGGGCTGATGTAGAGAAGTGGTGCCGCCAATGTGATGTATGTGCTGGAAGCCGGGGGCCACAAACAAGAAGTCGGGGCAGAATGCAACAGTACAACGTTGGGGCACCCTTCGAGAGGATCGCCATCGACATCGCCGGTCCATTTCCCATGTCAGATGAAGGAAATAAATATCTCCTGGTGGCCATGGACTATTTTACGAAATGGCCAGAAGTATACGCCATACCAAATCAAGAAGCCGCAACAGTGGCTGGGTGCTTGGTGAACGAATTCATCTGTCGGTATGGAGTGCCACGTGAGCTGCACAGCGACCAAGGGACGAACTTCGGATCCTTGTTGATGAAGGAGGTGCTTCAGCGTCTCGGAGTGCACAAGACACGGACCACTGCGCTTCATCCGCAATCTGATGGGATGGTCGAGAGATACATAAAGACACTCGTTGGACACCTCAGGAAAGTTGTGTCCACCAATCAGCGGGATTGGGATCGGAAGGTGCCCATTTTCCTCCTGGCGTACAGATCTTCGGTCCACGATACTACGGGTTTCACCCCAGCGAGGATGATCTTCGGAAGGGAGCTGCGGCTGCCTAGTGACCTCATGTTCGGCCTGCCACCTGACGCAAAGCAGCTCGCAACGGACTACGCCTGCGAGCTCGTCGACCACCTACACGACACTCACGAGTTCGCTCGTCAGCACCTAAAAATGGCCAGTGACAAAATGAAAGCTCGCTACGACCGGCAAGCCAATTCCACTGGATTCCAGGTGAACGACCTGGTGTGGCTCTACAGTCCCATCCGGAAGAAGGGGAGATGCCCGAAATTTCAACAGGATTGGCAAGGACCTTATCGGGTAGTGACACGAATCAACGATGTGGTCTACAGGATTCAAAGACACCCAAGAGGCAAGATGCTTGTGGTCCACCTTGATCGCCTAGCACCGTACCATGGAGCGGAAGCTGATCGGGACGATCAGCCTTAAGGAGGGGGCAGTGTGACATTCAGAGTGGTCTCCATCCTGGGAACCGGTGATGCGGAAGTAATGGATGGGTCGCTGACCACCTGCCCTGCTTGTTTACAACCTTTGGGGCACAATGGCTTACGCAAGAACGCCCCTTTACCTCTTCACTGGACTTCTAGAATCTTCTGGGTTGACGAGCCAGCTCTGTCATGGAACTTCGGACGCAGGGGAATTCAAGAAGCTTCTAGATGGAGACCTGCAGGTGATATATACGGCCCGGATACCAGCGCTAGTCAGTCAGTCAGTCAGTCAGTCAGTCAGTGAGTCTAGAGCCTACAGCCCGGGTGTTTGCAGCGACAGCGAGCGAGTTCTACAGTGCGAGTGAAGTGTCCGAGTATAGTGAAGTGGTCTACGGAGAAGTTACCGGTGAGTGGTTCGTTGTGGGGATCAACGAAGGAGCAGTGCGGTACTTGTGGACGACTTCTGAAGGGACACTGAAGAAACTGTGAGTGAACTGTTAGCTTTGGACTGTAGGTAGTAGGGAATCTAGTAAAGTCATTTAGTAGTTAGTAATTGTAAATAATAGTAGGGAATCTAGTAGAGTCACTTTATAGTTAGTAATTGTAAATAATAGTAGAGAATCTAGGAAAGCCACTTTATAGAGCTAGGAATTGTGATTAAAAGAAGGGAATTTAGTAAAGTCACTTTGCAATTAGTAGTTGTAATTATTGATGCCATCTAAGATTGTAAATATAAATTAGTTTAACTGTAACAGTAGGCCTAATAGTAAATTGTACTTTTCACAATAGCTAAAGTTAAGGAATTAATCCATTTAATTATAATAAGTTAATTTTATATATATATATATATATATATATATATATATATATATATATATATTCAATAAATTTAGTAATTGCTTAGTATATCGTGTTGCTTATTTGTAGAACCCACATAGCGATTAATTATTTATAAATTAGGACGTAAAAACGTCACAATATATATTTTAATAATGTCTTATGACGTAATAAAAGGTTAGAAGTCAATGTGGTTCAGAGTAAAAAATTCATCTACAGAATAGAAGGGGTTTTCCAGGAGCCATATGTAAAACTTAGTTAAAAATTGTTTTTGACTGTACTTCAAAACCAAATGAAAAAGGAAATTGTATACTTTCAAGCATAATACCACATGGCTATCAAGAGACTTCGTCAATCTAGAAAAGTGTATTGATGTGTTCAGTTTCTGTCTGGTGTTGTGAGAATGATTTTTGTAATTAAAATGTAGCAAATGAGGATTTTGAAAAACATAGGAAATGAGATCGAATAGGTATAAGTTAATAATAGTTGGAATTTTCAAATACTGGAAAAGGGGTTTGCAATGTTCAAATAAACTTGATTCTGAAACTACTCTAATTGCTTTTTTTTGATAACTAATATTTCCTTAATTCGTTTTGAATTCCCCAGAAAATCAGACCATATCTAAAAATGGATTGGAAATAAGCGTAATATGCTATTTTTACATAATTTATGGTAACACAAGATGTTAAACTCCTTAAGAGGTAAATTACTCTTGACAGCCTATTGGATATATGCTCTATATGTTCATTCCAATTTAGATTCTGGTCAATGAAAACACCCAAAAACTTAACACTAGATGAGAAGTTGTTGGGGCAATTATAATTGACTGAACCTGATCTCACGCTAAACAATATATTTTTTGTCTTATCATTATTTAGAAGAAATCCATTGGCCTGGAACCACTTGGATGCATTCATAATAGTGTTTTCAGATAGTAATTTAATTTCTTCTATGTCTTTACCAATGTTGACAAATGTTGTGTCGTCAGCGTACAATATAGTAGAAGATGCAGACAAACATTGAGGGAGGTCATTTATGCATATTAAAAATAAAAAGGGTCCAAGTACGGACCCTTGGGGAACTCCACAATGTAAAGAGACTTCATTCGACCATTAGCCATTTATAAAAGTTTTTTGTTTGCGATTTGTAAGATATGACTTGAAAAAATTTAGAGGTAACCCGTTCACACCATAATAAGATAATTTTTTGAAAAGGTCGCTATGATTCACACAATCAAAAGCTTTGCTCAGGTCACAGAAGGTGGCCTGGGCAAGATTTTTATTTTCAAACGTTTAAATAATAGTTCTAATAAGACTGTCAATTGCATTTGATGTAGATTTGCCTTTCCTGAATCCGAATTGTGATGTGCTTAAAAATTGGTTTGTTTCAAAGAATTCATTAATCTGGTCAAAAACTAAAATTTCAATTAATTTGGATAAGATTGGAATAATTAATATCGGGCGATAGCTGTCTAGTTTATCTTTTGGCCCTTTTTTATATTCTGGGCACACTCTAGAGATTTTTAGTGGATCAGGAAAAACTCCTTCCTTCAGACATAGATTTATGCAGGAAGTAAGGGGATTGACAAAACTTGGGAGAAATGAATTTAATGAGATTATTTGACATGCAGTATATGTTACTGCTGTCCGAATTACTGAGGCGTTTACTAGCTGAAAGCACGTCATCTGGTGTAATGGCAGTCCAACTAAAGGCAACTGGAGTTACGTCAGAGCGATTTAGAAAGACACAACAGTTAGCAACATTAGATTTAAAATTATTCATTTTGTTTTTTAAATCGGAGACAGACTCAATACAGAAATCATTATACTCATTAGGCGTGAAACATATTTGATCTTGTTTTAATGTTCCCTGATTGCTCCTGATAACGTTCCAAGCAGCTTTACATTTAGTTTTGCTGCGCTCAATGTATTTTATATTTTGAGAAATCTTTGCTTCCTTAATGGATTTTGTGTACTGTTTTTTAGGGTAGCAACGCTGTGCTTGACAGCCTTATTATCGGTGCTTTTTGCCACACCATGTAGAAAAAACAGCCTGTCTCTCATCTTTAGTAGATCTGGTGAAAACCAGTTAGGACGCGGCTTAGTAGGTTTATTTGACTTAAGTAACTTTAATTTTTTATAAAAGTTGATATTATTTAAAATTAAAGAGAAAAGGTGTTGAAAAATACAGGTAGCTCCTTTGCCTCGGTACTCTGATAGCAAATGGTCCCAGTCGTAAGAGTGTAAATGGAGTGATATATCGTTATAAACCGATTTTGGAATAATGAATGTAGATTTATTGGCAGAGAATGTGGACGTTTTAGGTATTTGCTTGTTGTTAGCGTGGAAGCCTAGAAGAATACCATCATGATCTGAATAAGGAAATGGAATAATTTTGCATTATGTTTTATTGATTGGACTGTTAATAAATACGTTGTCGAGGCAGTTATAGCCTCTTGTCGCAACCTTATTAAGACAATAAAAATTATGCTGCCTCAATATATTTTTGAAGATAGTTACGGTTTTTTTATTTGTATTTACATCAAATTTTGAGTTAATACCACCCCCTACAATAATAGTGTAGCTGGACCAGGAGCCCAAAAACTCAAGAAGGTTGTCAAGTGTTTTAATAAACTCATACGCATCACCCGAGGGAGAGTGGTATAAAGAAACAGTTATAAGTTTTATTTCCTCAACAATAATGGCTGAGGCTTCAAAGTTAAATTCCTGGCAGAAATTAAATATATTAAATTCCTTTGCACATAAATTATCGCGTACGAATATTAAAGAACCTCCTCTTATGTGTTCAGACCTACTATAGGAGGCTGCACAATAAAAGCCTTGCGGATTGGAAGCGTCAATTTCATCTTTTTTCAGCCAGTGCTCGGTAAGACATATAAACTGAATACCATGTAAGCCAATCAGGAAACTTTCCAAAACAGCAGTTTTTTTATCAAGACCTTGGACATTTAAAAACAGAAAATTAAGATAATTAGATAATATTTCTGAATTGTTATCAAAGAGATTAATTTCTTTATGTTTAGGTATTTTTAAGTCGATTCCTTTAAGGCAGTGGGTTGGGAGTTTAAATCATTGACCTCTGTGGCTTTGGATAACCCCCCTTAACAGAACTTTTTTTATCTTCTACTATTACTCTTGCTTTACAGGAGCTTTGTATTTCACTGGGAGTATCTCCAGTCAAATATATTTTGCTTTGTGTTACCTTATGTTAAATAGTTCATCTATCACACCGATTAATTTTGGAGCTAGTTTTTGGAAAACATAAAAAAATCACTGCTAAACTTGGCATAACTTCAATCTTTAATTTCATGGTTCATAAAATAGAGGACCCATTGCTCTTAAGTTCCCAAAATCATAATTATTTTAAAATGTGTCTACAGTAATTTAATTTACACAAATGGTTATTGTACTCGTAATATGGTTCAAAAGTCACTTGTTCGTCTAAGCATAAACTGGTTTGTTGAAGCAAAAACAAGTGGTATGGTAAAGGAAAGAATAGTGAATAAAATTGTTTGAGATTCACAACTCTTCTAGGGTTAAAACACAAATAAGACTTTTCAACATGTATAAAAGAGCTCCTGTCGTCTTGAGATGTTATTTAAATCTCATCCTCATACATCGATGAAAAATAAATATCCCTGGGTTAATAACACCGTAACAATACAAAAAAACCCTTAATCAACTTTATACTTAATAAACTAAGATATGTAGGAGAAAATAGTTACACCTGAAATGATGGGATTTAACCTATCGAAACGTCAAGATTTGTTGAGATTTCTACCACTGGAAGCGTTGTTCATAATAACAATTAAGAACAATTCAACGACTCCAAATAACTGTAAAACATCTAAAAACACAGTTCTACATGTTGTCAATACTCGAACAATAGCCAGATCTGGACAGTTGAATACAGTTTATCACCACCTTACTTGTATGTGTGGGTGGGTGGATTTATCACCATCAATACATTTGTAAGTGTATGGGTGGGAGGTAGGGTCAATACTTTTGTAAGTGTATGGATGGGTGGGTGGGTCAATACATTTGAAGTGTATGGGTGGGTAGGTGGGTCAATACATTTGTAAGTGTATGGATGGGCGGGTGGGTCAATACATTTGTACGTGTATGGATGGGCGGGTGGGTAAATACATTTGTAAGTGTATGGGTGGTTGAGTGTGTCAATACATTTGTAAGTGTATGGATGGGCGGGTGGGTCAATACATTTGTAAGTGTATGGATGGGCGGGTGGGTCAATACATTTGTAAGTGTATGGATGGGCGGGTGGGTCAATACATTTGTAAGTGTATGGGTGGGTGGGTCAATACATTTGTAAGTGTATGGGTGGGTGGGTTAATACATTTGTAAGTGTGTGGGTGGGCGGGTGGGTCAATATATTTGTAAGTGTATGGGTGGGTGAGTGGGTTAATACATTTGTAAGTGTATGGGTGGGCGGGTGGGTCAATACATTTGTAAGTGTATGGATGGGCGGGTGGGTCAATACATTTGTAAGTGTATGGATGGGCGGGTGGGTCAATACATTTGTAAGTGTATGGGTGGGAGGGTAGGTCAATACATTTGTAAGTGTATGGATGGGCGGGTGGGTCAATACATTTGTAAGTGTATGGGTGGGAGGGTGGGTCAATACATTTGTAAGTGTATGGGTGGGCGGGTGGGTCAATATATTTGTAAGTGTATGGGTGGGTGAGTGGGTTAATACATTTGAAGTGTATGGGTGGGTGGGTGGGTCAATACATTTGAAGTGTATGGGTGGGTGGGTGGGTCAATACATTTGTAAGTGTATGGATGGGCGGGTGGGTCAATACATTTGTAAGTGAATGGATGGGCGGGTGGGTCAATACATTTGTAAGTGTATGGGTGGGAGGGTGGGTCAATACATTTGTACGTGTATGGGTGGTCGGGCCTTAACTGAGCGAAGTGACCTGAGTCAAGTAGCCTGGGTGCCTGAACTGAGCGAAGCACTCCAGGGAGCCCCCAGAGACGTGCCTTAACTGAGCGAACCGGCGACCCTCTTTGACTATGAACATCCACATAGCATATTCCACTTTTAAACATAATAGAATCTTACACAAATATACAAAATAAAATTCCCCAAAAAATTTTTGGTTAGGTTAGGTTAGGTAACGGGGTAGCGCGTGCCGGAACCAGGTGGTTGACGGCCTCTGGTATGTGGGTGGGATATGATGCTACATAAACAAGAACATTCCTTGTTCCGACAACTCGCAACCTGGACTGGACTTCGCTCAGTTAAGGCACGTTTTTGGGGGCCCTTTGAGGGCTTTCGCTCATTTAAGGTAATCTTCGCTCAGTTAATGGGCGACCGTATGGGTGTGGGTGGGTGGGTGACCCCCACTGACCCACCCATACATTAGCACTCACCCACCCATACACGTATATTGGCACTGACCCACCCGCCCATCCATACACGTACATTAACATTGAGTGTACTTTGAGTGTAATCTACTGTATAATCACGTACTGTACAATAACCCTACATCGGTCCAGAAATTATGTGCACCCGAGTTTGAAATGGGTTTAGTAAGAAAGTAAGAGGCCAATGACATCATTGTTTTTCACATTTAATTTTAAGTTTTAATATATGCACTTTTAAATTTTATTACAAATTTGTAGTATTTTTTATCCCAGTTGGAACAAAAAAATACCGGAATTTTAACTAGTTTTCATTGTGCATTAACTTTACACTTTTATTACTAAAAAATTCGTCAAAGTATCACATTTATATTATAATACATGGACGACAGGATTGTTTTCTATGAGTTATATGACTTTCAGGATTTTAAATATTCCAGAAGAAAAGTTCTTATCGATTTCCTGATACGACATTTTCTTGGTTGCTAGGAGTCGTAAAATTAATTACTTGTTCACGTTTTAATTCTTATGAAATCTACAGTTACCGTACATTACCATTATATGTGTCAGTAAATGGAGCGATTTTAAAATTGATTCAACCCAACTTAAATTGACCTACTTAAAGTGATTTTAAATTGATTTAAATAGTTTTGTACTTTTGGTACTGCTGTTGTTCCAACTAGGAAAAAATTATTAAAACTTGTATTAAAATTTAAAAACACTTATGTCATAACGAACAATTAAACTAGAAAATCAATGGTGTTAATGAATTTTTCATAGACCATTTTTCTCAGTAACCAACTTTCAAACTCGAGTGCACACATTTTCTGGACCGACAGTAGATCCACTGTTCAAGGCCGGAAAATGTTTAGTAGTCTAGTTTAAATGTGAAATCAGGTTCACCCTCGGACTTGCACATTGCTAAAAGCGATAAGAAATTTTAAACAAGCCAAAACCTTTGGGTTTCAACTTAAGCAAGAATTTTATCTCAAGGAATTTAAACTTTCTTCACTTGTCTATTTGCAGTGTAACTACTGGAGTAACTGGGGTTGGAATGTTAAACCTCCAAGGATAAGCAAAAATGTAGTTGACTCACTTATGTAGTTCAGGTGTATTTCCGAGGTTTTTTTAGAGTAAACACAAATATATTTTACCAGTACTTAATGTTTTTGACCAATGAATAAATGTATTATGTGTAGGACCCAACACTATAGTACACGGACAAAATGCCGAATAATCGGTGAAGTGGATAAAATAACAGTAATGTTTTAGTTTATTTATGGTAGCTACGCGTGCCAACCACTTCACTCCCTGCACTCGTGAAGGAAGTTCGGTCTGCAGCCTCGCTTGACATTCTGCCTTTAGCTCCTTTGTGAAACTCGGCCTGTGGCCTCATGGGCAAGGTCGGCCTACGGCCTCGCCAAGACACTGTACAGCCCCAATTGTGGATCACGGCCTACGGCCTCGCCGGGAAATTTGAACTTTATCACAATGTATTTTGATTTTTAGGATGTGGATTCTACAAACATAGCCTTTTCTAAAATCCGATGGTTATTAGGAATCGAGAGAAAAATACCTTTGACGTGTTACCCCTCTTGGGTGTGTTGGGTGTTTTTTTTTTCTTTTTTTTTTTCTACAGCTGATTATTATTTT
>JAQJVL010004874.1:0-40536 GCA_035578905.1 Stictocephala bisonia
GGAGAAAAATTTTAAAAAGCCTCGTTCCAAGGTTGTGTTTTCACAACACAGGCCTGATGTCGGTACACGGGTAGTGTGTTGCTGCGACTCGCCTGTATACATCAGAACAGGTCCTTTCAAACAGCCCATGACCTGTGTGGGCATCGCAGCTTAAAACTTCATTTTCATCAACATCCCTTTGTACTGCCACCTCTTCCCCATGTTGTACGAGACCTGTTCATGCAGCCCTGGACGGCCTGTCCGTATGTCAGGCGTACTCAGATGAGCTGTTCCAACAATCTGTTATCTGTTAGACAGCAGATGAGGTCTTACGGATGGCTGGCCGTTGGAACTAGGCTTATGTGGGCTAGATGGCTGGAGGGGGAATTGTCGTCTTCTAGACAGATGAATCATACGGCAACTGTCATATTGTGGCGCGATGAACTCAAAACCTGCCGGAAAATAGGGTTACGGACAATAGGGTTTTCACTGTACTGTGCTTATTTTGAATTGTAAAATTGGATAGTATCTTTGAAGAATATAAATATCCTGAAGGGTATCTCAAAACTGTTTTACATGTTTGGGTAACCATCAAGGTTTGGCAGTGGAAATTTTCTACTTTTAAATAACAGGAAAGTAATTATTAATTAGTGTCATAAAGACAAAACAAATTCAGTACTCTGAGTGTCAGCTGGAAAATAATAGTAAAAACTATTGTCAGTTTTCTGTAAACTTAAACAAAACAAGTCATAGTTTGTATCACTGAAAGAGTGTTGACACAAATTGTATTCTTTTGATTTGAGCTTCATGATCAGATATACAAGATGGGGTTACAACAATTAATCATGTAAAGATACAAGTTTTACCATTTTCATTTGGACGAGTTACTGGGTTTATACACATATGAAAATGTAACGATTCTAACAAATAACGAATTGTAGTAAATAATGAAGGTGTTGGCAAAAAATTAATATTAAAATCACTACAGATCACAATTTGATTTTAGCCCCATACTGTAAGGCTTAACATTTTTTTCAACACATTACCATTGGGAGATCTGTAAATAACGATTTACAAATAATTCAAACCATAATTAATTCTGTACAAATAACTTACACGATAATGTGCCACCAGAAAGAACATCCCCATTGTTACTGCAGATGAGAAAGTCTAAACTTATAAAACCATAAGGAAAACAATTTTGTCAGGTGGATTCCTAAAAATAAGACTGGTGTAATTTATAATCAGATGCAACTGGGGTAAATAACTTTGAATGTGGAGTTGGTAACTCTACACAAACACTTGTTGAGAAAAATAATAAAATATTAAATAAATCCACCATATATGGACAAGAAAGTAAACAAAACACACATGATCTTCAAACCAATAAATTGTTAAATAATTCCCACACAGGACATCTAGGAGCCTGTGTGGCAGAAATCAGAATTTTTCCCAGAGTTGAGACCGGTGCCAATCGATTTCTCGCTGTCTAAAACCCCCATTAAAGATTAAAAATTGTAAATCCTTGGAAACAAATAAAATTTCGTCTGGACGTGGCTTGTTTTAGATAATATAATAATACCTATAATATAACATCCTGTAATAGGCACTAATCAGTTTTTTGTGCGATGGATGAGTTTAAATATTAGTTGTGGGGGGGCAGGATCCGTCATCATTGTATGACTGTGAACAATTTTAAGACTGTTGGTATAACTCGATGATAGTTATAATAATGTGCGTATATGTGTCTGTTAGTGACCAGTAGAAAGATTAATGAATTTATTTTCCTTCAAAGAAACATAACAATTTTTCAAAGCAAAACTGTGGAAATTGAGTAGCCAATGTTGCTACTAATGTGGCCACTAGAAAAGATAAACTTAATTTAACTTTATACAATTAAAAGAAAAGAAAATCGAGCCTAGCTCGTTTGATTGTAAAATAAACAACTGATTACAATAGAACATAAAATATGGACACAATCATAATTAATTAGCCACTAACCTGAAGCTAATATACAGGGTGTCTATAAAAGAACTCCGGGGGTTTGAAGTAAAATATTTTAATGAAGGAAAAAAGGAATATAAATGTTTTATACATTATTAGAAAGGTAGTAATGTCAAGTTTTTTTTACATATTAATACAGTTCAATATGAGCCCCGTTAGTGGCACGGCACACATCATAACGATATTCAATCCCCCATGTCCTGGCCAGCATGTCTGGGGGCACGGTTGCCACGCAATTGATTATTCGTTCCCTGAGATGGCCAACATGTCGGATTTTCTCTCCATACACAAGGTTCTTGATATGCCCCAGAAGAAAAGTCACATCGGAGTCATGTCAGGGATCCTTGGAGGCCATGGAATAGGTCCTTCCCTTCCAATCCATCTGTTGCCGAGTCGAGCGTCAAGTGCCTCACGCACACGCATACTGAAGTGTGGTGGTGCCCCATCTTGTTGGAAGTGGACTAAACCCTTCTCCGCCTCAATATCATCTAACTGAGGAAAAAACATATTCCTCCATCATGTCACAATAGACATCACCATTGATAGTTCTTTCAACAAAAATGAAAGGACCTATGACTCTATCATGCATAAGACCACACCAAACATTCACTTTAGGCGTGTCACGTTCATACTGAATAAACTCATGGGGCGGCTCTGAACCCAAATTCTACAATTATGCCTGTTTACAGTCCCGTTCACATGAAAAGTAGCTTTCATCAGTGAAAATAACAGTTTTTAAGAAATTATTATTTTTCTTCAATATTGTCCAGCATTAGAAACAGCCAAGTCAAATCTCTTAATCTTGTCTGCTGGTTTAATGTGGTGTAACAGTGAATCTTGTAAGCAGTTAAACGAAGTCTTTTATGAACTACCTTATGAACCGTTGATCTCGGTAATCCCAACTCCAGACTGCGCCTTGTTATCGATTTCTTAGGGCTTCGAAGGCATGAAGTGCGGATTTCTGTCCACATTCACTTGTGACACACGCGGCCTACCCGGTGACTTTTGTTTTAAAATACTTACCGGTTTCCTTGAAGAACTTAAACCATTGACGAATTGTTTTGTCCGTAGGCGGATCAACACCGTAATTACGTCGAAAGTTTCTTTGTACCGTAACAACAGAATTAGTTTCTATAAGCCAAATAAACGCACTGAGCCTTTTGTTGCTGCGGCGTCGCCATAGCGCGGCGAGTCCAGACGGCACTGAGTCACTCTCTGCCGAGACGTTGTTTCAAGGTCAAAGCTACGCAGAGCTGCCAAACTGTTGAAGAAAACATACCCTATTGGTTAGAGTAAAACTTGATAAGCTAATCGTTTCGAACAAATTATAAACATTTTTTTATCTTCTATAGTTATTAATATATGAATTTTTAAAACCCCGGAGTTCTTTTGTAGACACCCTGTATATATTACTATTCATTTTAGCTAAACACAAACTCTACGTCTTAACAGACTGAATAAAGTTCTTTAAAACTTTTTATCTGCATGGCGTTTTAATTCATAATGAATCTTTGTTGTTTTAGTTTTAGTGGATCAGCGAAAAACTCATATTTTTTTAATAGTTTCCTTTAATTAAAATCAATTATATGTATCAAAACCAATTAAACGGAAGCTGTCTATTGGGTCACCTGTTGTGCTTTTACTGCACTCTCCTTTTCTGTTACAACTTTTCATATTGTGGTATCTCTGAGCATTAATGTCTATTTTGGCTTAAGTGGGGCCCATTTTTTTTCCCTTTTTTTTCTTTTTTTCTTGTCGCTCATGTTAGTAGATGTTCAACGATTAGCCATTTTGAAATACTATAAAACCCAAAGAATGGTTGAGGATATTTTAGAATGGGAGGAAATAATAGTTAGCTGATGGGGTTATTGGGCTAGGAATTTTAAGCTCCCATGGACCAGGAATATACCAGGAAATAACCGGGACTTTAACCCTCCTAGTGTTCACTATGTATCCTGAAAATGTTAGGCGGATTTAGCTTGATTTGCAGACATTTGTTTGAAAAATGATATAAATATATATTATTATTATAAATACATACTATTATATATCATTTTATTTGTTATATTACACTGAATATTTTACAATATGTTTTATGTACATACCTTCATTTTGAAAAATGTTGTGCATTCAAAACTGAAGAAAATATTTTTTTTTCGTTGTAGAAAAGTTTTTACTGTTACCATGGAAATACAATAACACAAACAAACAAATCCAGGATAGCCATCTTGTTCAAAATTTAGTAAACTTTAAAAATATATACAATATATACAAATGTTTTGCTCAGCAACAATTGGAAAGGACAAAAAACTAAAACATGTACACACAACGTAAATCGACTTTTTCAGTCCGAGTCGCTTGAACTTGCCTTCCTTTTTCTTCCTCCCCTAGTAGGCCTCCAATAATGCTGTAACTTATGGTAACACTCTCTGTGAACACCACAGTTACATCCTGGGCAATAAAACCTTGTTCTGGCTCTTTTTTTTGTGTGAGAGCATACTGCACACTTCCTTTCTGAATTGCCATCCAATTTGATCAAACGGTGTTCAGCAGTGTCTAATGTAGGCTGGTCTTCTTCACTTGCCGCTAAGGCCTCAGCAATATTGATGATAAGTCCCTTCTAGCTATGGGTTTATCTGTATTTTTTTTTGTATAATACATACGAATTGTACAGAGCAATATCTAAGAGATTGAAAAACATCTTCTTCCAAAATTTTGTCGTCATCCTGTTACATGAGTTGTGGTAAATAGCTTTGTCGCTGACATCAATCCCTCCCATACGAGGTGCGGCTAGAAAAAAACCGGACTAGTACTGGTGAAACAATAAAACGAATGCAATAAGGCTGAAAGTCGCGTGGCCTGTCACGTGACTCTCGCTCCGCCTACTGCTCGAGTATTCATCTGCCTCCTGCACTCAGTCTGCCCGTGGCGTCTGTTTTAAGTAGTTGACGTTTTGTCTGTGCGTCGGAAAATGTTGAGTGTACAGAAAGAACAGCGTGTTTAACATCAAATTTTGTTTCAAACTAGGAAAATCTGCAAGTGAAACGTTTGTAATGTTACAACAAGTGTACGGCGATGATTGTTTATCGCGAACACAGTGTTTGAGTGGTTTAAACGATTTAAAGATGGCTGCGAAGACACCAGTGATGACACTCGCACTGGCACACCATTGTCAGCAAAAAACTGATGCAAACATTGAAAAATTCGGTAAACTTGTTCGACAAGATCGCCGTTTAACAATCGTAACACTACACTGCTCTGATTGTTAAACGGCGATCTTATCGAACAAGTTTACCGATTTTTTTCAATGTTTTCATCAGTTTTTGCTGACAATGGTCTGCCAGTGCGAGTGTCATCACTGGTGTCTTCGCGGTCATCTTTAAATCGTTTAAACCACTCAAACACTTGTGTTCGCGATAAACAATCATCGCCGTACACTTGTTGTAACATTACAAACGTTTCACTTGCAAATTTTCCTAGTTTGAAACAAAATTTGATGTTAACACGCTGTTCTTTCTGTACACTCAACATTTTCCGACGCACAGACAAAACGTCAACTACTTAAAACAGACGCCACGGGCAGACTGAGTGCAGGAGGCAGATGAAACTCGAGCAGTAGGCGGAGCGAGAGTCACGTGACAGGCCACGCGACTTTCAGCCTTATTGCATTCGTTTTATTGTTTCACCAGTAATAGTCCGGTTTTTTTCTAGCCGCACCTCGTATACTGATTATATCTATGTATAAGAAGTGGTTTCAGACCTTGCAAGTTGGTTTTCTTACTTTTAATCATTTTATCTTCTGCGTGAGTGGCCGTTGAGAGAGCTAAAACAGGTTTCCTAGTTCTTGTTTGTTTGAATGAAACCAACAGTACTGGACCTTGTCTGTAGTGAAATGAAATGAAATGAAATGAAAAATAACTTTATTCATATTTTGCATACAAAGATACAAGGAATGGCGTCAGTTTTAATGCTAAGTACTAAAATTAACATTATTATAACCAATTACCTAAACATTATTATAATAAGTTATGTCAATACATTTACAGATTCTAGGTCTAAATATAAAGCATAAAAAAGTACAATTAATACATTTCAAAATACCTATTTTACTGTGTACTAAAAAATGTGCTGATAAATTTTAATTAGGTTACACATTTCAGTTTAAAAATTCACTAATTGAATACAAAGGTTTGGATAAAAAGTAATGTTTTAAATTATTTTTAAAACTTGATAATTTGTTATAGTTTTAAGTGCTGATGGAAGTAAATTTATAACATTTAATACTAGATAAGATGGTTTTTTTTCAAAAAATTTTAATCTGTGGGCCGGTATGGAAAATTACTCCTATTTCTTGTGTTGTAATTATGGAAATCCCCTACCAGTGAGATCAGGTTTGATTGATTTAGAACTGTATACAATATACATTGGTAATATAATAACTATAAACAGTCATTATATTCAGTTCTACAAATTTATGTTTTGTTGATACCTGCCAATTCAATTTTAACATGATGCGGATAGCTCGTTTCTGTAAAATCAGTAGTCTATCCATGTTGTTTTTTGATGGTTCCTCCATAAATACTTATCCCAAAAGCTAAGTGTGAATGAATATGAGCAAAATAAACAAGTTTTAGAGATTCAATCTTACAAAACTTTGACAGTCGGTAAAGTGCAAATAAGCCTGAAGAGATTTTGTTTGCCACATGATCAATATGATAATCCCAGGTTAAATTGCTGTCTATGTGCAATCCAAGAAATTTTGTGTTATATACTTTTTGTAATTCCGTATTTTTCAAAATGAATCGTTGGCAAGACTGAGTTATTTGATTTAGCATTAAAGTTTATAAAATTAGTTTTGGATAAATTGAGTAGCAGTTGGTGATCAGAGAAAAAATTATTAATTTGTTTCATATTATCTATAGTGAATTTTTCAATTTCATTGTTAGATTTTCCACTCACCAAAAGATTTGCATCATCGGCATAGAGACAGATACTGTTTTGTGTACCATCAGAAATAACACTGGGTAATCCTCTTAGATAACAAAGGAACAGTAGAGGTCCTAATATTGAACCTGAGGAACTCCATGTTTGATGGTTTTCATTTGAGATTGTGTGGCAATCAATTGATTATGATTATTTACATGCGCTATTTCAACAAACTGTTTTCTATTAGATAGGTATGATTGAAACCATTTTAGGGGTGTACCGACTATTCCCTAGTGATTTAGTTTGTTTAATAATTTGTCATGTGATACACTATCGAAAGCTTTGCTCAAGTCCATAAATATTCCCGTTACTTTTGGCCCTTGTCAACTGCATTAACTATTGAATCAATGTATGTTGTAGCTGCAGATATTACTGAATGATTGGATCTAAAGCCATGTTGTTCTTTATCATATAAGTTGTTCTTTTCTAAGTAATTAGCTAATTGGTTGTACATTACTTTTTCATAAATTTTTGATATAACTGGCAATAAAGCTAATGGACGATAGTTGGCTACATCTAATGTGTTCCCCTTTTTGTATAACGGTTTTATTTTTGAGATTTTCAACTTGTCAGGAAAAATGCCAGATACAAAAGATGAATTAATTATGTGTACTAACGGTTTTTTAAGTTTACTCCGGGCATATTTTTAAAACAGTTATTGGAACACCATCATATCCAGTTGAATATGTTTACTATCAAATTTTGAAATAATTTTGTCTACCTCCATCTCACTGACAGGTTCACATCGAAATTTCAACTGCTTATTGTTTATTGCAAAGTTATGAAGAGAATCACCAGAAGAGGTAATATTAGGAATAACTTCTAAATCAACCACATCTACATAATAATCATTAAATGTGCTGCAAATAGAAAACGGATCTGTATAAACTATATGATTCACTTTTATCTTATCTATAGCCTTTATCGGGTTTGTGTCATTTTTAACACGTTGACTGCCAGCGTAGATAATTTTTTGTGTCATCCTGAGGCCGCCGTAGTAAAACTGTTTGTCCGCCTGACGCCATGAGGGCCACCGGTGGCCCACGTCATACGTGCAGCTGTGCGCCATGTGGGCCACCGGTGGCCCTCACGTCTTTTATAAATCAAACACAAACTGTAACGCCATTTTTAGTATTACGTAATTTTGAATCATATATTCTGAAAGCTCATAAAATGTGCTACAAAACAGTCCTCTGGTTTTTAAATAAAGCAATCATAAATATGTTTTTTATACAGTTGAAAAAAAGAAAAGAAAACAAATGAATTTGGATTTATAAACTATATAGTTATTGGGATAATAAAATATAATATTTATGATATGTTATTTATTTTACATACAATATTATTACAAACATTGTATACATAAGATAAAAATGGTTGAGTTATAAAGATTCACTTTAGTTGAAATATAAAAATAGGAAAACTGTTGAAATAAAAACCAGTGATATATAGCATGTAATAAATTACAATAAAACTAAAAACTAAACAAATGGTCCCTTGTGGGCTTAATTAAAGCAATTTATACAAAAAAATAGATTACAAACATTGCACTTGAAATGTTATTTATTTTACATACAATATTATTACAAACATTGTATACATAAGATAAAAAGGGTTGAGTTATAAAGATTCACTTTAGTTGAAATATAAAAATAGGAAAACTGTTGAAATAAAAACCAGTGATATATAGCATGTAATAAAGTACAATAAAACTAAAAACTAAACAAATGGTCCCTTGTGGGCTTCATTAAAGCAATTTATACAAAAAAATAGATTACAAACATTGCACTTGAAATTTTATTTATTTTACATACAATATTATTACAAACATTGTATACATAACATAAAAGGGTTGAGTTATAAAGATTCACTTTAGTTGAAATATAAAAATAGGAAAACTGTTGAAATAAAAACCAGTGATATATAGCATGTAATAAAGTACAATAAAACTAAAACTAAACAAATGGTCCCTTGTGGGTTAATTAAAGCAATTTATACAAAAAATAGATTACAAACATTGCACTTGAAATGTTATTTATTTTACATACAATATCATTACAAACATTGTATACATAAGATAAAAAGCGTTGGTTATAAAGATTCACTTTAGTTGAAATATAAAAATAGGAAAAATGTTGAAATAAAAACCAGTGATATATAGGATGTAATAAAGTACAATAAAAATAAAAACTAAATAAATGGTCCCTTGTGGGCTTTATTAAAGCAAGTTATACAAAAAAAATAGATTGCAAACATTGCACTTAGTAGTCACCCTTTTACAAGTGTTTTGCGCAACCTGACGCCCTTGAGTTTTCACAATACTCTTGTAACATTTTACGCATTGTCTACGGGCTGAACGCTTAGGCCCTTCCATCTCACAAAGAGTATGTTTTGGTGTTCGCCGTCCTGCAGATTCTCCTTCTTCATTCTCTCTTGATTTAACAAGGGAAATAGCAAGCTCCTCTCTGAAACTTGTCACTGACATCTTTTTCTGATTCGCTAAGTTATATAAGTACAGTGAATTAATTACAGCTGTATTTAGGATCAGTTCAAATATAATTTTTTGTACCATTTCAGTGTCCGACGAAATGGGCTTGAGTAAGACGCCAATTGATCAGAAAGGTCGATATAGGACTTGGCCTTATTGTACTGAACAATGCACTTTGGTTTCTGAATGACACCACCTCTTTATTCTACTTCTTCACATTCTTCATCGTGAATTGTTGTAATCATCATTACATCACGTTGGTCTTTCCACTTCATTACGACGATTTTGCTGTCACTTTGCTTGGCCACCACCTCCCCCTCCCTCAATTTTGCTTTGCTAACAGAAGGAGGAATACCTCTGCGGTCTTTTCTTAGTGTCCCTACTAGGTGGGTAGATCGATCAAGAAGACTTTCGACTAAGTGGATGCTGCTGTACCAATTGTCCACATACAACGTTCTTCCAGTATCAAGAAGTGGAGCCATTAGTTCCATAACTATTGTTTCAGCAGCACCAAACTGCATTCCTTCAGTTTTGCCTTTATATACCTGAAAGTCCCAAGTATATCCTTTTTCAGTACACAGTTTATAAACTTTAATTCCATATCAGCTTTTTTTGTTAGGGATGTACTGCGTTAAGCCTACTCTTCCACGAAATGGAATCAAACTCTCATTAATGCAGACTTCTTTTTGAGGAGTTAGAGCAGACATAAATTTTTTATTCAAATAATCAAGTACATTTTGTATTTTGTTTAGTTCGTTTGTACGGTCTGCTGTTTCATTGTCGGAAAAATGGACTGTTTGCAACAACAATTCAAATCTATTCCTAGTCATATTTTTGCAAAAATCATTTTTGTACATAACTTTTTTACTCCAGTAGCAATCAATACTTGGCATGGGAACAAGCCCCATCCAAATCAAAATTCCAAAAAAAACTTTAATCTCTTTTTCGTCTGTAGGTAACCAGGCTTTCAAACGAGATTTATCAGAAGGTTGGGACGATTCAATGAGCTGTTGTGCATATACATTAGTTTGTTCTGCAATTAAAAAAATTCGTCTTCAATAAAAACTTTATTGAATATTTTAAAGGGGGTGGCCCCCTCAACTTTATCTTGTATTTCTTGAGGAATTAGAGGCACCTCGTTGAATTGAAAATGCAATAAATCATTGATATTAGTAGGACCCCAAGTATTATCTTAATCATCCCTTTGTCCTTGAACAACTAGAATAGGACTATTAGGCCTATTCTAGTTTACCTGTTGTAGTCCATCAGGATGAGGATTGTTGGCGAGTGGCTGTTGGTCAGCTTGAAGGCTATCGTTGATGGTCTCACTTTCATCACTATCAGAGGGAAAATAGTCTGGGTCCATATCTGAGTCATGACTCCCAAACAAATCACTTGAAACATTACTAATACTAGCCAATAATTCACTATCCTCTTCTTGAGATCTGCTAATGTTTATTGGTTCACTGGATGCAGGCTCATCCAATATTCTATTTACAAAGTCGGGAAAATGATCGTCATCCTTTATAAACAAATATAATGAACAATTTAGAATCACAAATTTAGTTAGTGTTGCTTACTAAACACCTAACCTCAAAAGCTGATCAGTGCACGGGAAGAAATATAAAGAACACAACAAAACAGCTGAAACATAATATCATCTGGGATATGTCAAATTTTGCCCCCTGCCACGTGGACCACCGGTATACTTCAACGATAATTTCACGAAATGGCGGCAAAAATCCGGATGTCAGCTATTATAGTACTCATGGGGTCATTTCCGGTCACATGGAACACAGAACTCGAAATAATGAAAATTGAACTTTACCGTAAAAACAGCTGTGGCGCCAGGCTGAAATCTAGTGAGGGCCACCGGTGGCCCTCATGGCGTGAGTGAACTTTTTCGTGTGGGCCACCGGTGGCCCTCATGGCGGTCAACGTGTTAATATCTGAATTAATCAATTTCCAAATGGTTTTTGAGACATTTTTTGAGCTCAAAATTTTCCTATCTATATAATTTTGTTTGGTTTTAATATATTTATTTTTAGAGACTTATTTGCATCTTTAGCTGATTTTTTTAAATTTCTTTATTTTTAGTTCTTCTACCCAGAGAACTCAACTCTAATGCTCTTTGCCTCTCTGCCTTTAATTCAAAATTCATCCAGTCTACCTTATGTTTTGAGGATCTACTTTTAATAAGAGGGAACATAGATTAAAGTAATACATGAAAATGCTGTGAAAAATGTTAAATTTACTATCAACTGGTGCAGAATAAACCTCCACCCAATTCTCGTGACCTAATAATGAAGTGAACTTTCTAAGGTTATCATCTGAATATTTTCTTACCATCCTTTGTTATTGGCTTTTTATCAACAATATTGCCCGTAATTTGAAAGTAAGTAACTGGCTATCATGATCAGAAATTTGTGTGTTTAGTCCAGTTATTTGCATTACTTTTAGGATGGAAATTTATAAAAAAATTGTCTATGGAACTTTCGGTATCCTCAGTTACCCTTGTAGGAAAATTTACTAGATACTTAAAACTGTGAGAGGAAAGAAATCAGTAAGTAATTTAACTCTATTACAGCTAGGGTTCAAAACATTTATATTAATATCTCCCGTTACTATTACATTAGTAAATTTCTTAGACAGTATTTCTAGAGTAGCATTAAGTTTTGTAAAAAAATTATCCAAATCAGAATTAGGGGAGCGGTATACACCAGCCAGGACAAAATTAAACGAATCACATTTGTAATGTACTAAACAGCACTCAAAAACCTTTTCTGAACATAGTTGGTTGATTGAAGGTAGGTTTAAATTTTTTTATGCTTGGGTTATTGTTATTTGATAGAATAAGAACTCCACCTCCAGGACTTAAAATAACGCGAATAATAAGATTTTACACTATATCCCGAAATATTTAAAAAATCCAGTTCTTGTTTCTTCATTTTATGCTCACATAATACTACTAAATCAGGCTCAATATCTTGAAGTGTAATTTCCAAGGTTTTTACTCTGGACGGTAAATGTTGGATGTTTAAGTGAAAAATTTTTAAATGGTTTATGTGACTCAATGTTCTATTCTGTGTAGCTGGTTTCATGTGTGTGGAGAAATTATTTACATTTTAGAAAAATTTAGATTAATGGTGGAAATATGTTCAGATTGTCTAAAAAAACTCATTAGTACTGAGGATGTGATCTTCATTTGTCGGATGAGGCTGTCCAGGAGAGGTTCTGGGTGTTGTGTCTGGCTGGTTTCCAATAGGCTTGACCTCTGAATTCTCCTCCTTCAGCTCTCTGAGAAAGGTCAAAAATGAAAGTCCTCGATGTGATGCTCTTCGAGCTCCAGGTTGATCTTTAGCGATAACTAACACCACAGCACCAGTGGCACGCTGGGAAAATCCATGATGTTTTTGGAGAAAAAGTCCTATGTCCACATTATCTCGGACACAAACCTACTGGAGAGCACACCAGAGTGGTGAAGTTTTTCTTTTTGAAGTCCTGGGTTAGTTCCAGAAAAGCCCGGTCATAGTCTTCCTCAGTAGGCTTGTTGTAGAAATGATCCTTTGTAATCAGGCTGTAGACTGCTGCGGCTTGCGGATCCATCCTCTGGAAGGCAGGAACTTCGGGAAGACGATCATTCACTGTGGTTTGCCAAACTGTTCGCAAACATCACAGCTACGCCTGCAGTCATCCTCCTGGGGTGATGAATGTCGCCCGATACGGAGTGGGCAAATGCAACGGAGCTATTGGTTTTCAAGTCATTGATTACATCCACATGTCCGCTCGAGAACCTGTATTTTATTTCCAGATGTAACAATGTTTCTTAGGCTTTTCATGAGTTTTGTCTTTAATTGTCCTTGAGATTTCATCGTTATTACTTTCACCATTCATTATATTTTTAATCAATCTTGCAATTTCTTTCTTGCCGGTACGATTAAAGTGGAGCCCATGTTTTGTATATATGTGCCTTGGCAGGGTGTTGATGGGAAGAAATGTAGCATCTTGGTATTGGAAAGGATGTTCTGCAGCTCCATGTTTATAAAGGATATGCGATTATTCAAACCTGGCACATCATGCCTGTAAGGCAGTGCGGCAATTTGGATTTTAGTGTGTGTCATACATTTCGCAAGATTTTTGAAATTTCCTCATTATTACTTCTTTATTTGCCAAATCATCATTAGTTCCTCCTATCACAATACTGTATCTTTTTTTGTGAAGTCTTTTGTGAGGTTTTTTAATATCTATTACCACATTGGTAAGATTTGCGTTTAGGTTTCACAATACTTAAAATATTTATGTCATTTTTCGGCCAGATCAAAGCCAGGTTGTTATACATATTCCGCCCATGGCTGTCTGCAATTAGTAATAGTTTTGGCCTTTTGTCTTCTGCAGGAATGGAGATGCAAATTGAAAGAGTCTGTAATTTTTTATTTACATTAATGTTACCTTGGGTGTTTTTATATGTTTCATCAGTGTTACTTTTTGATGTTGAAAGCACCTCTGATATTTCTTGTTGTATATTTGTTTCAGTGGTATCCAAAGACTGAAAACGATTGGATGTGTTGATTGGGTTTGTAGTAGTCAAAAAAAAGGCTGAGTTTTTCAATTTTTTGAGAGGATTTTTTACTGTCACAAAACTGTCTTCACTTAATTCATTGTTGATAATTTGAAGTTGATTTTTTTCAGTCCTTAGTTTACTATTCTCTTTATTTAAACTATGAATGTCAGATGATAGTAATTCAATAACTTCTTCATAGTTTGCATTGTTGTTTTTGATTTGTGTCTCTAAATTTTGTATTTTTAGTTCCCATTAACTTCAATTCTTGTAATAGTTTTTCATCGGGAAGTGGATAAGGTGAAATAGTGTTCATAAGCTGTAAATTTTCTTTTTTCAAGTTATTTATAATCCTTTGCATGTCCGCTATTTTAAAATTTAAACTATCGGTATGTAATTTCTCAGCTGCTATTGTCGACACTACTCTATTAGATATTTTAGATGTGTAAGGGCTACTTGTGGCATTTACATGTCGTTGGTGTGCACTAGCAAGGAATTGCTTTCATTTATTTGACTATTTCCTATTATTTTTACAACTTCCTCTTTTTTCTCCAAGACCATTGCTTTTAAGCGTGAGTTTTCATTCAAGGAAACTTGCAGTTGTTGTCTAGCTTCCTGAAGCTCTGAGTGGTATTGGTAACAACATTGTTAGAGTTCTCAAGCTCTCCTCTCAATATAGACACAGACTCAATCAGAGCTATCTTCTCATACTCACAGAAATCTGTTGAGTTATCTTTATTTACTACTGCAACTTTTTTTTACATGTCTTACATTTCCAACAATGATTTTTTTCTTTTTTTAGTTCATTTAAAGTTTTACTTGACATGCCCAACACACTCAGCATGAAAAACCCTGTTTTACATTTTCCAGAGCAGCATACTGCCTTATATTTGACCCCTATGTTGCATGCTCCACATGGAAATTTTACCATTTTTTAACCGTATTATAGCATTTAATAATTAATAAATAATTTTAAAATATATATTTAAGATGGTAACAATAATAAATATTTAAGGTGGCAACAATAATAAATTTTAAATTAAAATTTGTTAACAATAACCCTTTTAGTGCCAGACATTTTTTCAATGTACATGTGAAAAATCCCAACCTGTTTTATAAAGGTGTATGCGAAAAATGCCAGGCCACTTTTCAAGATTTTGACAACATTTAAACAAAAAATCATATTTTTTTTTGTTTATTTGAATAAATTAACATATGAGGTGTTGTTTGTTAGGTAATTATGTGTAGTACGTAAAAAAAATACTCATGAAGTTAGGATGACATTTTTACAATTTGTGTTTGTAAAAATATAATAAAAATAAAAAAATAATTTCTTTTTTAACTTTGACCATATATAACTGCCTTTATATGTAGCCTACACTAAAATGGGTTTAGTACAAATTGTAGTAAATCTAATTGTTAACACACACACAAAATTTGAAGCAGTTACCTTGAAAAATGGAAAAGTTATTATATTTCTTCAAAAACCATGTAAAATCCTAAATTCTTGGTAAAATCCAAAACGACATACTTAGCACTGAATCCATAAAACATATTTCTATACACATGTTCTTGAGTCCAATGTTTTAAATAGTTTATAAAAATAATAAAGAAAGTACATAAAACTAAAATTATCTATTTTAAGTAGACACAAAAGTATCACTTAGATCGTCTTCATCATAAACATGACACACCACTTTGTGCAACATATCTAGGATTGTATTTTCACTTACAGGCGATCTCGCTCTTTTACTCATGATTCAATCTATTTACATAACTTTATAAATAATACATACAAACTAAAATAAAAGAATAAAAAGGGACAAATTTAGACAAACGATCACCTAGCAACGAAACAATAACAACAATCAAAACATACACTCACTGAATGACGAAACTGCAATGTAGCGGTAAACATATGCTATTACGTATCATTGTTGAGCGTAGAGTAAAAAGGATTTTTTGTTGACAATAGTAATAGTATCTAGATACAGACACAAAGTTTGGTGGCGTTTGGTCAATAATTGAATTTAATAACAACAAAAACCGGACGTGCGCCCCCAGCGCACGTCGGCATTTTTAGTAAAATGTAGTGACGAGCGCTCACGGCGCACGGCGGGATTTTTCGAATAAATAGTGACGTGCGCTCACGGCGCACGTCGGCACTAAAAGGGATAAAAAACCAATATCCAACAATTACTAGCCAGACAGTGTCTCTTTTTATTTATTTCTACAAACAGTTCACTCTTAACAATTTAAAATCAATAGTAAAATATTCTGATCTATGAGAAACTTTTGTATAATATTTATTATAAAACATCAGCTAATCAGTTCAGACAGCAAAAGGTTCATCACAACACAATTATTTGTTTGCATTTAAAAAAGCTGATATCTGTCAGACTACACAGCTGATTGTAGTGCCAGTGACAACCTGTAGTGATTCCTAGTGACAGGAAGATAGTGAAGTACTTTAGTTTCCTTTAGTCTTTTATACTTCCTGGTCAAAAATTTTTAACGAAAACAAAATTTAAAATTTCTTTTAAAAAAGGGGGGTTTTTTTTTTTTTTTAAAAGAATTTAAAAAATTTTTTTAATGGTTCCAAAATTTTAAAATTTTTTAAAAATTATTTTTTTAATGTGGTTTAAATGTTTTTTAAAAAAAATTTTTTACTGCTCTTCAATAAAACATGTTGCTTTGATTTAAACAAAAATTTTAAATAAATTGTTTTCGTAAAATTATTTCAAAAAACCTTAGAAACAAAAAATTAAGCTTCGGGAAAAGGTTTTTTAAAACTTGGTTTCCTGGTTTAGTCAGTTTTTTAATTTAAATTTAAAAAATTTTTTAACCCATTTAAAAAAAACTTTAAGTAAAAAAAGGTTTAAATTGCCCACTGTTTTATAAACCCCTTTGCAGACCAAATACAAGGGTTTGTCTTGTTTTAATTTAGCATTTTTTATTGCATCTGGCAAAAAATTTGCTTTTTTTATTGATTGTCCCGAGTTTTTAAATATCTCTGTTAGCCCCCCCCCCTTTTAAGGCCGGGGATTTTTGTGTTTAAAAAATTTTCGGTATTTTACTGATGGCCCTTTTTCTAAAACATTTCCTTTTGTTCCCGTTTAAACCCCAAAAATTTTAAACCCTTTTTTGTTAATTTGGGAGGTTGTCATTGTGGCTAAGAAGTCTTTCCCAAATTTTTAAAATCTATGTGATATACGTAATTTGTTTGGTGTCCGGTTTTAAACTTTTTTATTCCATACTGCTTGTGTTTTTTGTTTTGGGAAAAAATTGGGAAAGAATGGGGGATCTGTTTTTTTCTTTCCAAAAATTTGGGTTCATCTATTCAAATGTTTTGAGTTTGGGATTAAAAAAATGTTTGAATGAGTTATTTTGATGATGAAAAAGAAACTTAAATTTTTTGCCAAGGATTTATAGCCGGCTGTCCTTTTGGGATATATCTGTAGAAGTTAAGTGCAGGTTTGTTAAAATGGGCCCAGAAATTTTATTTGGGTGGTTTATAGTTTTGGAATAGAATTGGGCAAAAGCTGTGAAGGCCCAGTGTTCCCCAAAAAAAATCACCATAGGTTTTTGAGAAAAGACAAAAACCCCTGTTTATCAGGGTTTCCCTTTAAAAATTTTTTTATTTCTTGGACCCAACTTTTTTTCCAATTTTTTTAATTTTTAGAAAAAACGTTTTTTGGAGCCGGGGTCACTTTTATTTTGTATTATTTTGGGCGCTTTTTTATTTGGGTTTTTGCAAATGTATTCCCAAAAGAAAGGGAAAAAACAACATTGCATATGCGATTGGGCTCGCTATTTCTAGGAGGGCAGTTTTCCCAGGCCCCGGATTTTTTAATTTGAAATCATCTCCTACATCCCCTTTTTTTACTTCGGGGGGTAAACTCTTTAAACCCCAAAGGGGTTGTTTAAAATTTTTTGGGACAAAATGAGGGTGGACTATTTTTTCTTTTAAATATTTACCCGGGGGCTTACAGGGGCTATTTAAGGGTTTACGGGTTATTTACATGAATTTCTTCATCAGAAGTGTCGGGTTAATTTAGGGTTAGGTTGTTTCTCCCCACCACTGCCCCAAAGAAAATTTTACCGGATTTTTTTGACCCCCTACTTTCTTTTTTTTTTTTTTTTGTCGTGGTTGGGTGGGTGCCCCGGATCTTTCCCTTTTGCCCCGGGGATTGCGTAAATTTTGGGGGGCCGTTTTGGGTTGGGGGCCCCCGGTCGTTCCGTGTTCCGCCTTTGTCTGTTGGTGGCCGTCTTCTTTTTTTGTTCTAGTAGTTTTGTCTGTGGCGGAACCCCCCTTACTATGCGAGGCTAAAAGGGTCTTAAAAATCCCGGGGGCCCTCGAGTGGGAATCTTTTCCCCCAAACCTTTTCGTCCCGGGGGTAGGGTTTGAACCCTCCACACTTTAGCCTGGCCTGGGACCATGTATAGGGGGCCATTGGTGACCCCTTTCTGCCCCCCTACATCTTTGGGTTTGAGTCTTCTGTCCTCAGGTCAGTGCTTTCCATTTGTTTTCCCCGGGGGCTGGCTGGGGGTTGGGTTTTAAAATGAAAAAGAAAAAAAAAAAGGGAAAAAATGTTTGTGGAACTTTAAAGGGGCCTAGGGCCTTTAAATTCTAAACCCTTTGGGCAGTGATTTTATGCAAAACAGCCTTTGGGGGTTTTTATTTTTTTTTTTAAAAGGGAAAAAAAAACGTGAAAATCCCCGAACTTTTTTAAAGTTTAAAATTTATTGTTTTTTTTTTTTATTAGTTTATTTTTTTTTGTTACATTTGGGTTTTGATTTTTATATTTGGTTTGGTCCCCAAATTTTTAAAATTAAAGTTATTATTTTATTATTGTTTTGGCCTTGTTATTTTTTTTATTTTTTTTTTTTAAATTATTAGGGGTGTTTTGAAGTGAAATTTTTTCCCCGAACGGTTTCCCTTTTTTTATTTTTTTTTAAATTGTTTAATTTTTTTATCACCAAAAGGGGATTATTGTACTTTTAAGTAAAATTCTTATTCGGAGCTGCCCGGGATTTCCGGGTTTTTCTCCCTGGCCGGTTTGGAATTTTGGGTGTGGGCTAAATTTTTCCGGGTTTTTTTTGGGGTTATCAAAAATTTTTTCTGAATTGTCACCCTTTTTTAAATTTTTAATAAAAATTTTTTCTTTTGTTTTGGGGGTTATGGCTAGGGGCTGCAGAAAAGGGCCCTGTAGTTGTTTTAAATTTTTTAATTTTGGTATTTTTAGAGTGTTGTTTTTGTGTTTGGTCTTTTTCTCGTTAATTTTAGTGTTTGTTATTTATTTAAGTGCGAATTAATTTTTTGGGTTCTGGGTTTGATTTTTGTGGCCTTTTTGCCAGCCAGTTTTTGCTTTCTTTGGGTTTTTTTCAGTTTTGTCAAACTGGCCCCAGTGTTTTTTTTGACCCTCAACTTTCCACCCCTGGAAACCCCTCGCTCGGGCTTGTTTTTTAGCCCTCCCCCCGTTGGCACGCCCTTTCCCGCTTTGGTTTGGGGGGGTGGGTTCAAAAGGTTTGCAGGGGTGGTTGCCTAATACAAAAAAAAAAAAAAAAAAAATTTTAATTTCTTTCTTGTTGTTGCCCGGGGGGTGTTTGTCTGTTTTGTAGGGCATTTGGGTTGGCCGGGCCTACCTCAAAGGGGTCTTGGTTTTTACATAAAAAAAAAAAAAAAAAAAAAAAAAAAACAAAAAAAATTTTTTATTTAAAAAAAAAAAACAATTTTAAAAAAACCCAAAAAAAATTTGGGTTTAAAATTATATATTAAAAAAAAAAAAAAAAAAAAAAAAAAAAAAAAAAAAAAAAACTTGGCAATTTCCCCTTGGTTTAAATTTTGGGAAATGGGTTTCAGGGTGGATTTTGGGTGGTCCGGGAGTGGTCGGTTTTTGGGGTGAGGGTTTTTGTTGTCTTGGCCCCGGAGGGTTTTTGTTTTTTTGTGTAATTGTTAGATTTGTTGAGTTCGGGGATGGCCATCTGCAGAATGTTGCCCTACTAGTGAAGGGGGGAGTTGATTTTTTGAGTTTAGTCGGTGGGGTTGACTCCCGGGGGTGATGTTTTTGGGAAACTCCGGGGGGGTTGCTGCGAGAGCAGGGGGGTTTTTTCCGGGGTTCGGCGGTGGGGTTGGTCCCGGAAAATTTTGGAGGGGTTTGGGGATTTATTTTTGTTTTTGTTTGTAAACGCCCAAAGGGGGAAAAATTGGGGGAAGGGGGTTTTTGGGGTCTGCAGTTTGAACCTCCAGTTTTTTGTGACCGGGCCTGCTGTTTGCACCCTTTGGGACATCTGCTTGCCCGTTTAAGGCCCGGTTTCCGGGGGCCCGGGGTTGGTCCGTCAGAAAAGGGGTGGGTCTTGGAGAGTGTGGGCTTGGCTGGGTGAGATCTTTTTAAGGGGATTCCCGGGGTTCCCGGCTTTCCCCGGGTCTGGGTCGCGGGCCCCAAATTTTGCGCTGTTTGCCTTTTAAAGTGTCGAGGGCCCCAGGCAGAGGGCAAATGGCTCTACTTGCCGGGGGTCCTTCTGAGGGCCCGGGAGGCGTTTCTGTTGAGGTCTTGTGGTTCGGCTCCAAAATGCCGTTCCTTCTGCTTTTTGGGTTTTACCCCGCTTTCTGCGCTGAGCTACCAAAAAGCTTTTCCTAAAACCCCCTCAAGCCCATGATTCCCGAATCTCCCTGTGATCGTTGGGGTGGGGTCCTGAGGGCTTCTTAAATTTCTGGGCCTTTTTTCAGACTTAGGAGATTCCCGGCTGAGGCTGGGGGGTTCGTCGATTTCCCCCCTTTTGTAGAGGTCCCGGTTTGGGGGGGTTGCTGAGTTTTGTCTTGGGGGCCAAATGATGCCCCGTGGACTCGTTCCAAACGAGAGTTTTCTGTATGTTTTTTTTCCTTTTCGGAACAGGGAGGGATGGTAATGGAAAAGATTTTTGGTTTGCAGGGTAGGGGCGGTCTCTGGCAGCCTAGTTCTTCAGTAAAAAGGAAAACTCGTTTAAGGTTTTTCGCCTTCCCCACTTTCGGAAATGGCACCCTTCTGTCATTGGATGGCATTTCCTGAAGGGCGGTGTGCAAAATTTGTTTTTGCTGGTTTCCTTGTCTTTTCGGGGCCCGTTTAGCTGTGCATTGTTTCGGCAGGTGCAGTTCTCAACCAGCAAGGGGGGGTTTGAGGGGTCATCGTGCTCTCCCCCCCGTTATACCGGGGTTTGTCTTTTAGGTGTGAGTCAGCCCGTGGGGGGGCATGGTTCTCGGCCTCCTGTTGTGTTTTTTTTGCTTGTGGCCAATTTGGGCAAAATTTGCCGTTGGGCTGTCACCGGGGTCGAGGTCGTTTGGGGGGGGGAAAAAGCTCAGCGGGGGGGGGGTTTGCCCCCCACAGTAGCTCCCGCGTTGTTTTGGCGAGTGACCCTGGCCCCTTTTTCCTGTGACACGTGCCCATAGCAGGATTGTTCGGGGGAAATTTTTGGGCCTTGCTGGCATGGGTTCCCTGGGGGTTTTGTGCCGTCACCTCGGTGTGTCCTGGCGTTTTTTTTTCTTTTGGTGGTACGGTGTGTCGACCCCTTCTTGATTTTGGTTTTGGCATGATGTATTATCAGCCTTTCTCCCCCCCCTTTTAGTCCCTTGACGCCTTTTGGGGAAATTGTCAGGCACACCGAGCCTTCTTCTATTACATGCTGGACGGCATTCCCCAAAATCCTCTTCCTTAATTCAAAAGGCCCTTTTTCCATTTTAAGATTTTGAAGGATTTTTTTTGGAGGTGGGGTTTTTTGTTGCCAAGGTTCCCGGCGGTTTCTTGTATCCTAGGGGGGGAGACTTTATCTCTTTAAAAATGGTATTTGGGGTGGACCTCCAGAAGCGGGCCGATGTTTTTTTAAGTTCAATCGGCGGTTCTGGTGCCTCTTAAATTGGTGATTCTGGGGCTGCCCCCCTGCTGTCAGGTTTAGGGGGGGTGGGAGCCCGAACAACCCAAAGGGGGATCCCGTTGGTCATTTTCCCCCCCTGAGCAGGCGGGAGGGGATTAGGGGCTGTGTTTGCGGTTTCCTGATGTGCTTACGGCTGAGCTTGGGGTCACTTCTTTTCTGGGTTTGAGATCCACCCCCACGATTCTCAGCCAGTTAGAAGTCATTCCCTTTTCAAAATTGTCCCCCAAAAATGGGGGGTTTTGAGGGGTATGATTTAAAATCTTCCCGGGGCAAAAGGGGGTTTTTTGAAAACCCTTTCGTTCCGCTTTTGCCGTCCGCTTTTCTTGTGCCCCCGCCCAATGGTAATTTTAGGCTTGTGATGGATTTCGGGGGCTAAAAACTAAAAGGGGGGTTTTGAACTCGGTTTCCCCCTGCCTTTATTTGCTTTTTTTGCGTTTGTTTTGGGTTTTGGTTTTAAAGGGAAGTTTTTAGTGGGTTTTTAATTTGAAACCGGAATACCATAGATTCCCATTGAAGAAGGAATCACGGGGCCCAAAGACTAGATTCCCGGGGTTCCCCGGAAATCTCTATCGTTCACTTTGGGGTTTTTATGGGTTTGCTGTGGGTGCCCCGACTCTCACTGTCTGTTGATTTAAACTTCCAAGTTGTGAAATTAAGTTTTTTCTTCAAATTTCCTGGACGACCTTCTTGTCTACAGTGAGGACTTTGGGGGGGAAAAACAATGCCAATTTTTGGAGGAAGTTTTAGTCGCCTTAAATCGCTGGGCCCTTTTCCGTTTAAACCCGAGAAAAGTCACTTTTGCCCCGTCCCGGATTTCTTTTTTGGGTCATTTTGGGTTTTCCCTTTTCCCAGGCTTTTTCATTGGGTCCTGCGAGGGCCCCGGGCATTTAGGGGTTTTTTCCCCCTCCGGATGCCCTAAGGGGGTTGCCCCTTTTGTGGGGATGGTGAATTTTTTTTTTTTTTCCGTCGCTTCATCCCTAACCCTGGCCAAGCTTGCTGCCCCGTTGAACGAGTTGCGGGGAAAAAAGGTGTCCCTTTTGTGTGGGGCCAAATCAGCGAATGGGCCCTTTTTGCTCTCAAGGGGCTTTTCCTGCAACCTCCCCCGTCCTGGGGTATGCCTGATTTCAGCAGGGGAAATTTTTTTCTTAAGATGGGCCTCCTCCCCCGCCATTGCTTTCTGTTCTTTTCGGAGTTTTTTATAGGGTAGGCGCCATGCTTTTTTTCTTTGGGACGTTTTGTTTCAACCGGAACAGAAAGGCCCTTTTTCCTCTATGGGGGTTTTGAGTGGGGCTGTTGTCTTTGGTAAGGACAAGTTTCGGCAATTTTTTTGGGAAAACGTGAGTGTTTCTGGAGACTGACAAAACGGCATATCTTGGCTTCTTGGGCCCTCCCAAAACAGCTTGGGAAAAATTTGGGCGGGGGGTGGGGTCCTTTTTAAAATTTCTGCCCTTTTTGTTTCGAGTTCAAAATTTGGGGTAACCCGAAAGTCATCGCGGATGCTCTTTCCCGCAAAGAACCCGGGGATCCAAACCCACTGGGCTGTTGCTCAGTGTGGGGCTGTTTCTTCTGGATTTTTTTTTGGCTTTTTTTCGGCTTACTGTCCCATCAGCAGAAAGGGTCCCGGCTGTCGTCATCTTTGGTGACTTCGAGGGAGGTGGCCCCCCCTCCCTATTTTCCCGTCCCAAAGGGGTACTCTGTTGCCGGTCCTCGACAGGGGGTGAAACCCCCTGTTGTGTGCCCAGTCCCCTCTAGTACGATGGTCTTTCAGTTTTATTTACTCTTCCCTTGGGGGGCGGTCATCTTGGCATTTTTAAAACCCCTCGCTAAGATTCGTAGGTATTTTTATTTTGGAAAAGGGGATGGCCGGGGTTGGGGCAGAGTGCAGGCTTGTCCCTGGGTCTCTCAGCAAGCCTAGTAGAAAGCCAAAAGGGTTTGGGTTGGGTTTTCTTCGAGGTGGGGGGTTTTTGAGCGTCTTTTGAGAAAAGGGGTTTATCGACCCCCGTGGGGGCCCTTTTCCCCCTTTTGCAAGTAGGTTGCTTTCCCAAACCCACTTGTTTTTTTGTGGTTTTCTTTCTCGAAGTTCGTTTGGGGTTTTCCCCTTTCCGGAAATGCTAAAGGCTAAGCACAACCCTCCGTGTCTCCCGTTCCCCAAATCCTCCCGCACTTTGGGTGTGCCCTTTTACTCTTGGGGTCTGCAAAGGGAGCCCGGGTTTTCCTCACGACGGGGTTTCGTTGGTTCTGTTTTGGCAATGGTTTCGGCATGTGGGCTACCTCTCCCTATTTAAACCCCGCCTTCTATTGCAGAGCGGGTCAAACCCCAAAACTTCGGTCTGCCCCTTTTTAATTTCCTTCCCGAAAAAGCAGAAAACCCCGGGATTAAAAGTCTCTCTTTGGGTCCGCTTGCTTTAATTTTTCCAAGCATGAGAGTCACAATTTCCACTCCTTCGTGGGTTCTACTGGCTACCCTCCTTTTAAAACCTTTGTCCAAATTGTGGAGGGGTAGGGTTTTTCACCCACGCCGGTGCCCCTGGGCGTTTGTGTCCAAAGTGGGGGGTGCTCGGCGGGAACTTGCTTTGTGCTTTGAGGAGGTTTAAAGGGGGAGGTATGATAAGGGTCGTACTCCCAAACCCTTTTTAAGGGTTTGGGGATCTGGTTTTTGTCAGGCTTTACCCGGTCGTTCCCCCGGGCCCCGGAAAAGAAGGAGCTGCAAAAGTTGTGCTATCGGTGGTTGGTCCCCAAAGCTCGAAGGTTTTTGTCAACCCGGGGACTGCCCCTGCTGGTTTTATCCCCCAAATCAGGGGGTGCCGGAAAGCCCCTGTGTCCCCGCTTAAGGCTTTTTCCGGGGGGAAAGGGTTGATCCCCGGGGGTTTGGGGTTCCCGGGGGTTTCTTGGGGCAAAAAAAAATTGATCCCTCTGCGCCCTAGGTGGGTGTTCTGGGGAGTTTCCTTCTTTTTTCTGGTTTGGGCCCGAAAGTCAGGGTTGTTCGCTCCCTGGTTTGAGGGGGGTTTCCCCCCCTTAGGGTTCTCTTGGGGGTCCCTTTGGAACACCCCCTCTTCGGAGGTCTCTTTTTCGTCTTCTGTTTGGTTCCTGAGGTACCCAGTTTTTTTCCCCCGCTGGGGGGTGTTGGGTTTTGCAGGGGGGGGGGGTTTTTTTTGTACCCCGGGGCTTTTTACCCCGGGACTTTTCGTTTTTTTTTTTTTTTTTTTTCATGGTTTTCTGGGTTTTCCCGAGATGCTTGTGCCCCGGGGATTGGTAATTTGGGTGGCCGTTGGCTTGGGGTTGGTCGTTTCCCCTGTTCCAGCTTTGTTTTGTCAGGTTTGGGCCCTTTCTAGATTGGGTTTTTGTAGGGGTTTTGTTCGGCGGTCCCCTTACTATGCGAGGCTAAAGGGGCCCCAAAAAATCCAGGGTCCTGAAATGGGGGCCCTCTTTCCTCACGCCCGTCGTTGGGGGGAAAATTGACCATCCACACTGCCAGCCTTTTGGCCTTTAAAGGGCCATGTTTTAAAAGGGCCAATTTTGGGGCCCCGCTGCCCCCATACATTTTTTGGGTTTGAGTTTTTCTGTTCCTCAGGTCAGTGCTTTCCCTCTTGTTTTCCCCGGGGGCTGAGTTTGGGGGGCTAATATGAAAAAGAAAAAAAAAGAAAAAAAAAAATTTTTTGTGGAAATTTAAAGTGGCCTTGGCCCTTTAAATTTTAAACTTGGGGGCAGTGTTTTATGCAAAAACAAACCATTGGGGGGCTTTATTTTTTTTTTAAAAAAAAAAGAAAAGTGAAAAACCCAAAAACTTTTAATGTTAATATTTTTTGTTATTTTGTTTTTAAATTTGGTTTTTTTTTCTTGTTACAATTTTTTTTTAGATTTTTATATTTGTTAGGTCCCCCTTTTTAAAAAATGTTATTATTTATTCATATGTTTAGGCCCCCAGTTATTGTTATTTATTTTTTTTTTTAAATGTTTTTAGGGGGTTTTGAAGTGAAATTTTTTTCTTTCGAACGGTTCCCCCTTTTAAAATATTTTTTTTAAAATTTTTTAATTTTTTAAAACTTTACCAAAAGGGGGGTTATTGTACTTTTACGTAAAATTTTATTCGGAGTGCCAAGGGGTTCCGGGTTACTCCCCGGCCTGGTTTGGAAATTTTGGGCTGTGGGCTAAAATTTCCGGGTTTATTTGGGGGTTTTCAAAATTTTTTTTTGAATTTGTCCCTTTTAAATGTTAATAAATTTTTTTCTTACGTTTTGGGTGTCTCTGGTAGATGCAGATAGGCCTTTTGTTGTTAATTGTTTTAAATTTTGGGATTTTTTGATGTTGTTTTTGTAGCTTTTTGGGTTTTTTCTCGTTAATTTTTTTGGGGTTTTTTTATTTATTTTTAATTTTCGAATTTAAATTTTTTGGGGCCCCTTTGGGCCCATTTTTATTGTGGGTTCTTTCCAGCCGTTTTTGGTTTCTTGGGAAAAAAATCAGTTTTGCTCAGTGGCCCGGGGTTTATTTTGACCCTCCAAAATTTCCACCCCTGGATCCCATCGCTTTGAATTGTTTTGAAGCCATTTCCCCCAGTTGGGAAGCTTTCCGCTTTTGGGGGGGGGTTTGGGGTTTAATTTTGGGAGCAGAGCTTTGGGTTTCCCAATACAAAAAAAAAAAAAAAAAAAAAAAATTTATTTCTTTCTTGATTGTTGCGGGGGGTTTGTCTGTTAGTAGGTATGGTTGGCCCACCTACCGTCAAGGTGTCTTGGTATTACATAAAAAAAAAAAAAAAAAAAAAAAAGGGAAAAAATTTAAATTTTTTATTTAAAAACAAAAAAACAATTAAAAAAACCAAATTTAAAAATTTTTAATTATATTTTAAAAAAAAAAAAAAAAAAAAAAAAAAAAAAAAAAAAAAAAAAAAAAAATAGGCAATCCCCCTTGGTTACTTTGGTTAAATGGGTTTCATGGGTGGATTGGGGGGTGGTCGGCTGTGGGGTGGGAGGCTGAGGGTTTTTGTTCGTCTTTTGGGCCCTGGGTTGTTGTTTTTTTTGGGGTATATTGTTGAGATTTGTTTTAGTTTTGGATTTGGGCCTTTTTTCGCGATGTTGCCCTACTAGTGAAGGAGGAGTTGTTTTTTGAGTTGGGGGTCGCGTGGGGTGGAATCCGGGGGGGAGGGTTTATGTTTTGAATCTCGGGGTTTTTTCGAGAGCAGTTGCCGCGGGGGTTTCGGCGGTGGGGTTGGTTTGATCTATGGAGGTTTTGGGGATGAGTTGTCCCGTTTGGGAAAAAGCAAAATTTTGGGAAAAATTGGGGAAGGGGGGTTTTTGGAAAAATCTGCAGTTTTTTAACTCCAGTAGGTTGTGGGCCGGGCCTGCTGTCTTGCCGGTTTTTGGGACATCTGCTTGCCCGTTTTTAAAGGTGGTTAACCCGGGCACCGGGGGTTTGGGGCCTTAGTTTGGGCGTGGATCTTTTGGGGGTGTGTCTTGGTTTGGGTTTAGATTTTTTTAGGCACCCCTCCCGGGTTCCCCCGGGGCCCCTAAAGGGTTGGGGGCAGCCCGGGGCCCAATTTGCGCTGTGCCTAAAGTGTCGAAAAGGGCCCCAGGCAGAGGGCAATTTGGTCTCCCCTGTGGCCCGAGGCTCCTTCTGGCCTGCGGCGTTTCTTTTTGAGGGGCGCTTGTGGTTTGGCTCCCCGCTGCCGTTTTCCTTTTTGCTTCTTTTTGGGGTTTACCTGCTCTTCTGCAGCTGAGCTACCCAAGTACCCAACACCTCTCACGCCCCTGATCCCGAATTCCCCGTGATCGATGGGGGGTGGATCCTGAGGGGCTTCTTAAGTTTTTGGTTGGGGCCTTTTTTCAGAATTAAATTTTTGGTTTCCCCGGGATGCGGCCCGGGGGCTTTTGTTCCCGAATTTCCCGTTATTGTTTGAGGTTTTCCCCTTTGGGGGGGTTGGGTGAGTTTTGTCTTGGCCAAATGATTTTTCCTCGGTGGACTCGTTCCATCGAGGGTTGCTGTCATCCCTTTCTTCCTATTCGGGCTCAGGGAGAGGATGGGGAAAGGGGCAGATTTTTTTCGGTCGCGGGGGTTTTGGGGCGAGTCCCCTGGGGAGCCCATGTCTCTTCGTAAAGGAAGCTGTCAAGGTTGGGGCCCCACACTTTCGGAAGCTTTACAAAAGTTGTGTCTTCCTGGTTTGGGATTTTTCCGGGAAAAAACGGTTTTAAAATTAGTTTTTGCTGGTGTTCCTTCGTCTTTTCGGGAGCTGCATTTAGCTGTGCATTGTTTGCGAAACGTTTCAGTTTTCAGACCAGCAAAGGGAAAGGGGTTCTGAGGTCATCGTGCTCTCCCCAAACCCTCGACCGGCTTTGTCTGTAGGTGTGGTCAGCCAGTGGGGGTCATGGTTTTCGGCCTCCTGTTGTTTTTGTTTTGTTTTTGGCCAACCCGGCACATTTTGCCCCTGGGTGTCCCCGTGGGTCGAGGTCGTGGGGCCCGGGGGAAAAAATCAAACGCGGGGGTTTGCCTCCAAAAGTAGCTCCCCGCGTTGTTGGGGAACGTGACCCTGGCCATTTTTCCTGTGGAAAACTTTTCCCTTTGCAAAGGGGTTTTCGGGGATTTTTCGGGCCTTGCTGGCCCTGGCTTCCCTGGGGGCTTAGTGCAGTCACCTCGGGGTTTTCCTGGCGTTTTTTTTTTCTTTTGGTGGTTCGGTGGGGTTTTGGGTCGAAACCCTTCTTGATTTGGTTCGGCGATGATGTATTTTCAGCCTTTTTCTTTTTGGGTCCCTTGACGCCCTTTGGGAACTTGTCCGGCACACCGGGGCCTTTTTTCTAAATTTTAAAGTGGCGGCATCCCAAAAATCCTCTACCCATAATTTAAAAAAGGGGTTTTTCCATTTTTAAGGGTCGAAGGATTTTTCCCGGAGGTGGGGTTTTCTTGTTGCCAAGGACTGGCGGTTTTTGTACCTAGGGGAAAACCCTTTTTCTCTAAAAAAATGGTTGGTTTTGGACCTCCAGAAGCGCCAGATGTTTTTCAAAGTTCAATCGGCTTTTCCCGGTTGCCTCTAGTTTGGTGATTCTGACTTTCCCTCCTGCAGTCAGGAGGGGGGTTTTTGGCCCGAAAAAACCCAAGGTGGATTTCCCGTTGGGGCATCTCCCCGGGGGCAGGCGGAGGCCATTTGGAGGCTGTGTTTGCGGTTTTGAAATTTTGCTTACGGCCCGAGCTTTGGGGGCACTTCCCCTTCTTTGGAGTTTGAGGTCCACCTCACCGATTTCAGCCAGTTTGAAGGGCTTTCCCTACAAACTTTGGGTCCCCCCAAAAATGGAGGGGTTTTGGGGGGCTATGATTTAAGTTCTTTGGCAAGGGGGGTGATTGAAAAAATCTCTTCCGCTTATGCCCGCCCGTTTTTTTTTTTGTGCCCCAAGGCCTAATGGAAAGGGTTTCTTGGCTTTTTTGATGGATTATCGGAGGGCCCCAACACTTTAAAGGGGCTTTTGATCGGTACCTTCTGCCGGGTTTGCATTCTGCGTTTGATTGGTTCCCGGGAAGGGGTAAGTTTTTCCGTGGGGTTTTTTAAAAAGGAAAAAGGCCCACCATAGAATTTTCCCCTTGAAGGGGAATCACGGCCTTATGACAGATTTGTTTTCCCTGGAAAAATTTTATCGTTTTACCCAGGGTTCCTATGGGTTTTTGCTGGGGTGGCCCCGACTTTTCACTCGTCTGCTTTTGGGAAAATTCCCTCTTCCATGATGTTTAAATTCAAGTTTGTCTTCAATTCCCGGACGACCTTCTTTTTCTACAGTGGACTTTCGGGGGAACACATGCAACTTCTGGGGGGAAGTTTTAGTCGCCTTAAATCAGCTGGCCTTACCCTCAATCCAAAAGAATTCCTTTTGCTCGTCTGAGATTTTTTTTTCTGGGAAAATTTATTCTTCTCGGGGCGTCTGCATTTATCCTGCGAGGACCCAGGGGATTCAGGGTTTTCCCCCCCCCCCCAGGGATGCCAAGGGGATTGCCCGTTTTTTTGGGGTTTGGGGAATTTTTTTCCGGGCCCCCTTTTATCCCTAAAAGTGGCCAAGCTTGCTGCCCCGCTTTTAACGTAGTTTCGGAAATAAGGTGTTTCCCCCTTTTTGTTTGGGGCCCAAACTCAGCAGACTTCCTTTGATGCTCTTTAAGGAGGCTATCATTTCCCAAACCCCCTGTCCTGCGTTTTGCCCGATTTTAGCAGAGAAATTTTTCCCCCTTTAGGGCTTTATTTCCTTTCCCCTCCGCCAATTTCTGCTGTTCCCTTTTTCCCGGGGTTTGGTTGGGTCAGGCAGCCCCTCGCTTTTGCTTCGAGGACGTTTTTTCCACCAGGAAAAAAAAAAGGGTTCTTATCATGAGTTGAGTGGCTGGCTGTTGTTTTTCGGTTTTCGGACAAAATTTCGGGATTTCTTGGGGAAAACGCTGAGGCTTGCTGGGAATGACCAAACAGGCACAAACTTGGCTTCTTGCCCATCCCGGGCAGCTTGGGAAAAAATTTGGGCGCTGGGTGGTCAAAATTTCTGCCTTTTTTGTTCCCAGTTCAAATCTTTGGGGGGACCCCGAATGTTTATCGCGGGGGTGCTCTTTTCCCGCATGAAAACCCCGTGATCCACCCCACGGGGCTGGGTTTTCAGTGTGGTGCTGTTTTTTGGATTTTCCCTGGCTTTTGACCCAATTACGTCCCTTTAGCAGAAAGTTTCCCGAGCTGTCAGTTCCCTCTTAGGTGAGTTTTAAGGGGGGTGCCCCCCCCCTCCCTATTTTCTGTCCCAAAGGGGGGAATTGTTGCCGTCCTCGACAGAGGGGTGAAACCCCCTGGGAGTGCTGCCTGTCATCTTTTGTACCCTGGTCTTTCAGTATTATCATCTTCCCCTTTTGGGCGGTTTCTTTTGGATTTATAAAGGGCCCTCGCTAAGTTTGTAGGTTTTTTTCTCTGGAAGGGCATGGACCGGGGGTTTTTGGGGGGCAGAATGTGCAGGCTTGTCAAACCCGTGCCCTTCCCCCAGCAAGCCTAGTCAGAAGCAAGGTTTGGGGGTTTTTACTTCTGAGGGGGCCCCAGCGTTTCCCTTTTTGGAAGGTTTTTCATTTGACTTTCGTGGGGGCCTTTTCCCCGTAGCAAATCAGGTTAGGGCCCACCTACTTGTTTTTTTGTGGGTGTTTCTGAAGTTCGTTTGGGTTTTCCCCTTTGGAGGTTTCTACGGCTAAGCCCCATCCGTGCCTCCAGTCCCAAAATCCCCCAGCACTTTGGTGTCCTTTACTTTGTGTTGCAAAAGGTTTTGAAAGTTTTCCTCACACGAGTTTCGTTGGTTCTGTTTTGGCAATGGTATTTCCGGGATTTTGACTACCTCTCCCCTTTTTACCCACAGCCCTTTTCATGCGAGGGTTCAACCCCAATTTCCCGGGCGCCCCTTTTACTTTCCATGTGAGAAAACGAAACACCTGGGATTTAAAAGGGCTCTTTGGCTCCCGTTTTCTTTTTAATTTTTCCCAAACATGAGGAGTACAATGCCACTCCCTTGAGGGTTTTTACATGGCTTCCCTCCTAAAACCCCTTTTTCCACTTGTGGAAGGGGGTAGAGGGCTTTTTACCTACGCCCGGTGCCAAATGAACGTAGTGTCCGTTTGGGGGGCCCGCTCGGCGCAACCCTTTTTAAGTGCTAGAGGAGAGTAAAGGGGAGGGGATGATAAGGGGCGTACTCCTAACCCTTTTCAGGTTGGGGATTGGTTTTTTTTGTTCCCGGCTCAACCGGGCGTTCGGCCGCGGAAAGAAGAGCTGCTAAAATTGTGTATCGGTTTGGGTTGGGGCCCCCCCGCATCGACGGTTTTTGTCCCCCGGTGACTGCTTGCTGGGTTTATTTCCCCCGGGCAGGCCCGGGGGTTCAGGAAAGCCCATTGTCCCAGCTTAAGGCTTTCCGGGGGAAAGGTTGATCCCGGGTTGGTGTTCCTGGGGGTTTCTTGGGGCAAAGAGATTGTTTTACCCCCTGCGCCCCAGGTGGTGTTTTTGAGAGAGTTTTCCTTCTTTTTTCTGGTGGGCCCGACCGTCAGGGGGTAGTTTTGCCCCTGTTCGGGGGTTTCCCTCTTGATTCTCTTGGGGGGTCCCTTTTTGGAAAACCACTTCCCTTTGGGGGTTTTCTTCTTCGTCTTCTGTTTGGTTCCCTTTAAGGTACCCGGGTTTTTTCCCCTGCCTGGGGGGTTTTGTGTTTAGTTTTTCGGGGGGGGGGTTTTGTACCGGGGTCTTTTGACCGGTACATTTCGTTTTTTTTTTTTTTTTTTTTTAAAGGTCTGCTGGGGGTGCCTGAGCTCGCTTTTTGCCCGGCGATTCGGCGTTAAATTTTGGGGGCCCTTTGGGTTGGACTCCCCGGGCGTTTTCCCCTTTTTCCGCCTTTGTCTGTCAGGTGGCCGTTCTTCTAGTTTTTTCTAGTTGTTTTGTTTCCGGGGGGGGAACCACCTTTCCCATTTCGGGCTAAAGGCCCCCCTAAAACTCCAAAGGGGGTTTTCGAGTGGGCATCTTTTTTCGTGTGTCCCGGGGGAAAATTCGGGCCATCCACCAATGCCAGCCTGGCCTAAGGACCTTTTATAGAGGCCAAATTTGGGGACCCTGCTGCCCCACCTTTCATCTTTTGGGGTTTTGGGCCCTTTTGGGCCTCAGGTTTAGGCTTTCCATCTTGTTTTTCCGGGGCCTGAAACTGGGGGTTTTCTAATTTGAAATAGGGGGAAAAAAGAAGAAAAAATGTTTGTGGAACTTTATGTTTGGCCCGGCCTAAAATTTTAACTTGGAAAAGTGTTTTTTTTGCAACAAGCCCTTTTGGGGGCTTATATTTTTTTATTAAGGGAAAAAAAACGTGGGAAAAAACCAAGAACTTTTTTAAAGTTAAATTTTATTGTTATTTAGTTAATTTTTTTTTTTTTCTTGTTACTTTTTTTTAATTTTTATTTTTTGTTAGGTCCCCATTTTTTTAAACAGTTATTATTTATTCTTTTTTTTAGGCCTAGTTATTGTTATTTATTTTTTTTTTTAAGTGTATTAGGGGTGTTTTGAAGGGGGAATTTTTACTCGAACGGTACCGTTTTTTATATTTTTTTAAATTTTTTTAATTTTTTTTTAAATCACCAAAAGGGGATTATTGTATTTTTTGTAAAATTCTTTTTTCGGGCTGCCCGGGATTCCGGTTACTCCTGGCCCCGGTGGAAATTTTGGGTTTTGGGTAAATTGCCCGGGTTTTTTTTGGGGTTATCAAAAATTTTTTCTGAAATTTTTCACCCTTTTTAAAATTTTTTAATTTAAAATTTTTTCTTACGTTTTGGGTTTTCTCTGGCTAGACTGCAGATAGGCCCCTGTAGTTGTTAATTGTTAATTTTTGGGATTTGTAGAGTGTTGTTTTTGTAGCTTTGGTCTTTATCTCGTTTTTTTTTTTGGGGTTTGTTATTTATTTAAGTGGCGAATTAATTTTGTGGCCTTTGCCCATTGTATTGTGGCCCTTTTTCCCGCCCGTTTTTGCTTTCTTGGTAAAAAAATTGTTTTTTCTCAGCTGCCCAGTTTTATTTTGACCCCCCCCAACTGCCCCCCGTTTATCCCCTCGCTCGACTTGTTTTGAGCCATTCCCCCCCTTTTGGGACGCTTTCCGCTTTTGGGGGGGGGATGGGGCTCAATTGGTAGCAGGCGTGGGGTTTTCCTAATTTCAAAAAAAAAAAAAAAAAAAAAAATTTAATTCTTTTTTTGATTGTTGACGGTGGGTGTTTGTCTGTTAGTAGGTTCCCTGGTTGGGCCCAAACCCACCGTCAAGGTTGTCTTGGTATTACATAAAAAAAAAAAAAAAAAAAAAAGAAAAAAATAAAAAATTTTTTTTTTTAAAAAAAAAAAAAACATTAAAAAACCCAAAAAAATAGTTTTAAAAATTATTATTTAAAAAAAAAAAAAAAAAAAAAAAAAAAAAAAAAAAAAAAAAAAAAAACTAGGCAATTTCCCCTTGGTTCCCTTTTGGGAAATTTGGGGTTTTATGGGGGATTGGGGGGTGGTCGGCAGTGGCCTCCCTAGGCTGAAAGGGTTTTTTTTTCGCTTGGCCCCGGAGTTGTTGTTTTTTTGTGTTTTATTGTTAGATTTGTTTGAGTTCGGGATGGCCCATTGCAGAATGTTGCCCTTAAATAGGGGAAGGAGGAGTTGGGTATTTGAGGTTTTTAGTGGGCGCGTGGGGGACTCCGGGAGGGGGGTGTTTTGAAATTCCGGAAGGGGTTTTTCCTGCGGGGAGCAGTTGTCCGCGGGGACGGCGGTTTTGGTTGGTCTGATTTCTGGAGGTTGGGGGGATGAGTTGTCTGTTTGGGAAACCCCAAGGTGGAAGATTGGGGAGGGGTTTTGGGAAGTTTTGCGTTTTTTAAAACCCCCAGTAGGTCGTGACCGGGCCTTTCGTCTTGCACGTTTGGGGGCATCTGTTTGGGCCCCTTTTTTTGGGGTTTGGGTTTTAAACCGGGGGAACCCGGGGGTTTGGGGCCCTAGATTGGGCGTGGATCTTGGAAAAGGTTTTGTCTAGGCTGGATGAGTTTTTTTTAGGCACTCTTTCCCGGTTTTTCCACGCTCCTACGGGGGCTGGGGTCAGCGGCCTAATTTCGCGCTGTCGCCTTTTGTGTCGGGGGCCGCAGGCAGGGGAAAATGGCTCTCACTTTTGCCTGAGGCTCCTTTGAGCCTGCAGGGGGTTTCCCGTTGAGGTCGTTGTGGTTCGGCTCCAGTTTTCCGTTCCTTCTGTTCTTTGGGTTCACCCGCTCTTCTGCAGTGAGCTACCCAAACCCCTACCCCCCTCACGCCCTTTATCCGAAAACTCCCTTTTTGATCGATGGGGGGATCCCGAGGAGCTTCTTAAGTTTTGGTGGCCTTTTTTCGACTTAGTGAGATGCCGGGGGCGGCTGGGGGCTTCGTCTGATTTCCCCGTATTTTTAGAGGTTTCCCCTTGGGGGAGTTGTGAGTTCGGGCCCTTTGGGCCCGTGATGCCCCGGTGGAAATCGTGCCCTCGGGTTGCTGTCTTTGTTTCTTTCCCATTCGACTTTTGGGAGAGGATGGAGAAAGGGCAGATTTTTTTCGGGGTTTGGGAGGGGAGGGGCGAGTCTCTGGCAGCCTATTTTCTCTTCAGTTTAAGGAAGCTCGTCAAAACGTTGCGCCTCACCTTTCGGAAAGCTGACACCCCTTCCCTGCCCTCCTGGATGGCTTTTTCCCGAAGAAAAGGTTTCAGAAATTTTTTTTTTTCTGGTGTTCCTTCGTTTTTCGGGGGCGCTGCTCATTTTTGTGCCCCCGTTTCCCCGCAGGTGCAGTTCTCAGACCAGCAAGGGAGGGATTTGAGGTCATGTGCTTCCCCACCCCTCGAACCCGGGTATGTTGTTGGTGTGAGTCAGCCGGGGGGTCATGGGTTTCGGCCCCCCCCTTTTTGTGTTTTTTTGCTTTGGCCAAACCCGGTCACATTCGCCGGGGATGTCCAAAGTGTCGAGGTTTGTGGGGCGGGGGAAACGTCAGGGGCGGGGGTTTTTCCTCCCAGGCTCCCCCCCGTTTTTTGCGGTGAAAACCCTGGCATTTGCCTGTTTACACGTTTCCATTTTTTTGCAGGAGGTCGGGGGTTTTTTTGGGCCTTGCTTTGGGTTGGGGTTCCCCGGGCCCTTTTTGCTTGGGCACCCCGGGGGTGTCCCGGCGTTTTTTTTTTTCTTTTTTGGGGGTTTCGGGGTGTGTCGATGCCCCCTTTTTGATTCTGGTTTTGGCATGATGTATTAACACCCTTTTCTTTTTGAGTCCCTGACGCCTTTTAGGGGGCTTGTCAGGCACACCGAGCCCTTCTTCTATTAAAATGTGGACGGGGGTTCCCCAAATCCTCTAACCCAATTTAATTTAAAAGGGTTTTTCCCTTTTTTAAAATCGAAAGGATTTTCCCGGAGGTGGGGGTTTTCTTGTTGCCAAGGACTGGCGGGTTTTTGTATCCCCAGGGGGAGCTTTATCTCTTAAAATGGGTAATTTTGGGGCTGGAAACCCCCAGAAGCGCCAGATGTTTTTCAAGTTCAATCCCGGGGAAATTTTTGGTTTCCTCCAGAAAGGGGATTCTGGAAATCCCTCCTGCAGTCCCGAGGGGGGGGTTGTGAGCCCGAACAACCCAAGGGGGATCCAAATTGGTATCTCCCCCCTGAAAAAGGCGGAGGCCAAATTTGGAGGCTGTGTTTGCGGGTTTCCGGGTGTGCTTACGGCTGAGCTTGGGGTTTACTTCTCTTCTGGGTAAAGTGGGTTTCCCCCTCACCCATTTTCCCGCCCGTTAGAAGTCATCCGTACAAACTTGTTTCCCCCAAAAAAAGGAGGTTATGAGGCCTTATGATTGAAGTTTTTCTGAGCAAGGGGGGTGATTGAACCGTCCCCGTTTTCCCCTTATTGCCAGTCCAGCTTTTTTTGTGCCCAAAACCTTTTGGTAAGTCTAGGCTTGTGATGGATTATCGGAGGCTCAACACTAAAGGTTTGTTATTTACCCCGGTTCCTCTGCCTGATTTGCATTTGCGTTTTTTATTGGGGTTTGGTAAAGGGTAAATTTTTTTTAGGGGTTTTCGATTTGAAAACCCGGCCTCCCTTACAGGGTTCCATTGAAGAAGGAATTTTACGGCCTTGGGCTAGGGTTCTTTGTTCCCTGGGGGAAACTCTTTCGTTCAATAGGGTTCCTATGGGGCTTGCTGTGGGTGCCCGGGGTCTCATCGTTCTCTTGATTCCCTTTTCCATGATGTGAAATTCAAATTTGTCTTCAATTACCCGGACGACCTTTTGTTACAGTGAGACTTTCGGGGGGGGACATGCAAAATTCTGGAGGAAGTTCTTAGTCGCCCCCTTTAAAAAGCTGGCCTTACCCTCAATCCAGAAAAAAAGGCACTTTTGCTCGTCCTGGATTTTCCCTTTTTTGGGTCATCTGAATTTTTTTCGGGGGGTTTTTTGGGGTTTGCATTATCCCGCGAGGACCCCGGGCATTCGGATTTTCCCCCTCCCAAAAAGATTTCCCAAAGGGGGTTTTCCCGTTTTGTGGGGATGGTGAAATTTTTTCCGTCGCTTCATCCCTTCGTGGCCAAGGGTTGTGCCCCGTTGAAGAGGGTTTCGGAAGAAATGGGGTCCCTTTTGTGTGGGGCCCAAGCTCAGCGATGCCGTTGATGCTATCAAGGAGGCTATCTTTCAAACTCCTGTCCCGCGTAGCCCGATTTCAGCAGAGAATTTTTTTCTTCGGGCTGATGCCCCCTCCTCCGCCCCTTGCTGCTTTTTCTTTCTAGGAAATTTGTTTTGGGGCGGCAGGCCCCTCGGTTTTTCTTTCCCAGGGTTTTTCTTTACCGGAAAAGAAAGCTTTTTTCCATCTATGAGTTAGAGTGGTGGTGTTGTCTTCGGTACGGACAAGTTTTTGGGGATTTCTTGGAACACGCTGGGGGTGCTTGTGGAGACTGACAATCAGGGGGACTATTTGGCTTCTTCCCCTCCCAAAACAGGCTTGGGAAAATTGGGGCGCTGGGTGGGCTAAATTTCTGCCCTTTTAAATTTGAGTTAAAAATCTTGGGGTACCCCGATGTATCGCGGATGCTCTTTCCCGCATGAACCCGTGATTTCCCCCGACTGAGGCTGTTGCTCAGTGTGGTGTTTTCTTCTGGATTTTCCTCTGGCTTTTGAAAATTTTCGGGCCCTTTAGCAGAAAAATCCTGGGGCTGTCAAATCAAACTTAGGTGAGCTTCAAGAGGGAGGTGCCCCCCCTCCCAAATTTTTGTCCAAAAGGGGGGGACTCTGTTTTCCGTCCCCCGCAGAGGGGGGGAAACCCGTGTAGTGCTGCCTAGTCATCTAGTTTCCCATGGTCTTTCAGTATTTTTCAATCTTCCCTTTTGGGCGGTCATCTTGGGATTCATAAGACCTCGCTAAAATTGTAGGGGATTTTTATTGGGGAAAGGGGATGGACCGGGTGTTGCGGGCAGGGGCCGGCTTTTCACCCGTTTCTTTTTCCCCAGCAAGCCTTGTCAGAATTTCAAGGTTAGGGTTTTATCTTCTGGGGGCCGAGGGTTTCCCTTTTTTGGGAAAGGTGTTCATCGACTACGTGGGTCCCCTTTTCCCCGTAGCCCAAATCAGGGAGCTTACCTACTTGTTTGTGTGGATGCTTTTTCGAAGTTCGGGTTTTGGGTTTTCCCAAAAACGGGGTTGTGCTACGGGCCCAAGACCACCTTTCCCTTTTCCCCTCCAGTCCCCAACTCCTCCGCACTTTGGTTTTGCCTTTTACTCTTGTGTCTGACAACGGGGGCCAGTTTAACCCCACAGAGTTTCGTAGGTTCTGTTTTGGCAATGGTATCCGGAAAGTGACTTCCTTCCGTTTTTACCCCCAGCCCTTTTCAATTTCAGGGGCGGTTTAACCCCCAATCTTTCGGTTTTCCCCTTTTTAATTTTTCCCTTTTGGAAGAGAAAAACCTGGGATAAGAGTCTCTCTTGGCTCCAAACTTGCTTTCAATTCTTTCCCGCATGAGAGTCAAAGGGCCCCTCCCTTCGAGTTTTTACATGGCTTCCTCCTAACAACCCTTTTTCCAAATTGTTTTGGGGGCTGGGGGATTTTACCTTTGCCAGGTTTCACTGAAGTTTGTTTTTCAACCCCCTGGGGTGCTCGGGGGCAACTTGTTCGTGCTTTGAGAGAGAGTAAGGAGGAGGTTATGATAAGGGTCGTAATCCCCAACCCCCTTTTCAGGTTGGAGATCTGGGTTTTTTGGGCAGGTCCCCGGTCAGTTCGGCCGCGGAACGAAAAAGCTGCCCCCAAAGTTTTTGCTTTTCCGGGGGGTTGGGCCCCACCCCTTGACAAAGGGTTTTTTTCACCCGGGTTACTGCTCTGCTTTGGGGTCCCCCCGTCAGGCCGGGGGTGTTCAGGAAAGCCCTGTGTCCCAGCTTAAGGCTTTCCGGGGAACGGTTTTATCCCGGGATTGGTTTTTTCCCCCGGGGGTTTCTTGGGGGAAAAAGGTTTTATCACCTCTGGCCCTAGGTGGCTTTTTCTGAGGAGTCTCCTTCTCTTTTTTATGGTCGGGCCCCGACCGTCAGGGTAGTTTTTGTCCCCGTTCGAGGGGTTTCCCCTCTTAGATTCTCTTGGGCGTTTCCCGGGAACCCCACTCTTCGGAGGGGCTTCTTCGTTTTTTGTTTGGTTCCCTGGGGTACCGAGTTTTCTCCCCTGCCTGGGTTTGTTGAGTTTTGCAGGGGGGGGGGTTTTACCGGGTCTTTTGGGCCGGGACATTTCTTTTTTTTTTTTTTTTTTTTTTTTTTTCTTTGGTTTTGCTGGGCTGGTGAGATCGTTGTGCCCGGGCGATTCGGTTTAAATTTGGGGGCCGGGTTGGTTGGACTCGGTTTTGTTCCGTGTTTTCCGCCTTTGTCTGTCAGGTGGCCCCTCTTCAGGGTTGTTTAGTAGTTTTGTCTGCGGGCGGAAAACCCCCTTATTTTTTGCGAGGCTAAAGGCCCCCTAAAAATCCGGGTCCTCGAGTGGGACATCTTTCCTCAGCCTGTCGTCCGGGGGGGAAAATTCGGCCCTCCCACTGCCAGCCCGGCCTAAGGAACCCTGTATAGAGGCCATTTGGGGGACCCCCCTGCCCCACCCACATTTTGGGTATGAGTCTTCTGTCCTAGGTTTAGTGCCCTTTTCCCTCTTGTTTTCCCGGGGTGAGCTGGGGGGTTGCTAATATGGGAAAAAGAAAAAAAGAAGAAAAAATGTTTTTGGAACTTTATGTGGGGCCCAGGCCTAAACTTCTAAAATTTGGGCGTTTATTTTATGCAAACCCCAAACCATTGGGGATTTTTTTTTTTTTTTAAAGGGAAAAGGGAAAAAAGTTTAAATTCCAAGAAATTTTAATGTTAAAATTTTATTGTTTTTTAGTTTTAAATTTTGTTTATTTTCTTGTTACATTTGTTTGATTTTTATATTTGTTAGGGGCCCCATTTTTAAATCATGTTATTATTTTTTTCTTTTGTTTAGGCCTAAGGGTTTTGTTTTTTATTTTTTTTGGGTTTAAATGTATTTTGGGGTGTTTTGAAGTGAATTTTTACTTTGAAAGGGACCGTTTTATATATTTTTTTTTAAAATTTTTTTTAATTTTTAAAAATCCCAAAAAAAGGGAAATTTTTTGTACTTTTTCGTAACTTCTTATTGGAGGCTGCCCAGGGGGTTCCGGTTACTCCCTTGGGCCCGGTGGAAAATTTTGGGCTGTGGGGCTAAATTTCCGGGTTTTTTTGGGGTTTTCAAAAAATTGGGTTTTTGAATTTGGGCCCCCTTTTTAAAATTTTTAATAAAAATTTTTTTTTCGTTTTGGGTGTCTCTGGCTAGGGTGCAGATAGGCCTTTTTGTTGTTAATTTTTTTAAATTTTTGGTTTTTTGTGGGGTGTTGTTTTTGTAGGGTTTGGTCTTTATTCGTTAATTTTAGTTTTTTTGTTTTTTTATTTAAGTGCGAAAAAATTTTTTGGCCTTTGCCCTATTGATATTGTGGGTTTTTGCCAGCCAGTTTTTGCTTTTTGGTTTAAAAACCTTTTTTCCCCGCTGCCGAGTGTTATTTTGACCCCCAAAATTTCCCCCCGTGATCCCATGGGTCGACCCGTTTTGAGCCATCCCCAAATTGGGGACGCTTTCCCGCTTTGGTTTTGGGGGGGTGG